>ML430287.1:91861-118726 GCA_005239525.1 Nicotiana knightiana | reverse complement strand
GGAAGCTTTATGTTAATTATATATAAGAGTCAGCACTCGAGTCGCAGGTATGATTCGCGATCGAGGGAAGCTTTATGCTAATTATATATAAGAGTCAGCACTCGAGTCGCAGGTATGATTCTCGATCAAGGGGAGCTTTATGGTAATTATACATAAGTGTGTCAGCACTCAAGTCGCAGGTATGATTCGCGATCGAGGGAAGCTTTATGGTAATTGTATAAAAATGTATCAACACCCGAGTCGCAGGTATGATTCGCGAGCGGGGGAAGCTTTACATCCATTCAGTGTCTAGATATTTCCTTATGACTCCAGCCGGTTGTCTTACCCTTGTGTGCGCTTGGGCTATTGGGTACTGTTTTCCATTGATATTGACTTGACAGATATTTGGGGGGGAAAGGAAAGTGTACATTGTTGCTTATTTTCAGTAGTTTCCTGGTTTTCTGTATTTGATAGGTATCTGCTGCTTTTTTACTCACATGTCTACTGCATTCTGTATATTCTGTTTTACATTATTATTGTTGGACCTCAGTGAGTACCATGTCGACCTCTCGTCACTACCTCTTCGAGGTTAGGCAGGACACTCACTGGGTACATATATATTTATGTACTGATGTTGCACTTCTGTACTTAATTGTACAGGTTCTGAGGCTGGTGTTTCTGGTTATCCGACCGGAGCTTGACTTATATTCCGGACCGGACTCCACGGTGAGCTGCACCCTTTGACGTTTCTCAGCAGTAGTATGGAGTTATATTTTTTTTATCTCTGTCTATTTCTCTCAGACAGCAGTACAGTTTGTATCGTCTTTTCTATATTCTATTAGTTCGCCTATTGACTTGTGACACTAGTTCCTGGCACGCACATAGTAGACTCTTATTTTGGGACTGTATATCTTGGATCACGATCATTTTGGATGTATGTATTTAAATTGGTTAATGTTTCTGCTTTTATTTAAATGAGCTAAGTTTAAAACTTTTGGAAATATGTGGGATTGGTATGTTAATAAGGAAAATCTCACTAGTAAACAATTGTTGGCTTGCCTGACTCCGGTGTTGGGCGCCATCACGACCCGTGTGGGATTTTGGGTCATGACAGTCTATACCCTTGAGCATCTGGCCGAGTCAAGCAGGCAGGCTGCCAACCGGCCTCCCCTTATTGAGACAGGTTCAGATGATCTTTTGAGGAAAATACAGGCTAAAGAATATTTGGTCATCGACCAACTGAACAAGACACCAGCACAGATATCCATCCTCTCTCTGCTACAGAATTATGAGACGCACAGGAGTGCTTTGTTGAAGGTATTATGTGAAGCATATGTACCGAACAACATCACTAGCGGGGAAATGGCCAACATGGTGGGCCAGGTATTGGAGAGTCACAAGATCACCTTCTACGAAGACGAGTTACCGCCTAAGGGATTGGGACACAACAAAGCACTGCACATCACCGTGCAATGCGAAGATTATTTCATAACCAGGATTCTTGTTGATGGAGGATCCAGTCTTAACATATGTCCGCTGATAACACTCAAGAAATTGGGAAAAGGGCTGCATGAGATAAAGGATGGAGCAATCAACGTGAAAGCCTTCGACGGTTGTCAAAGGTCTACCATTGGGGAAATCAGTCTATGTCTGCAGATGAGACCGACTTGGTTCGAGGTTGATTTCCAAGTAATAGATGTGCCAGCATCCTACAATTTGCTATTAGGACGCCCGTGGATCCATGCTGCTGGGGCCGTAGCATCAACACTGCACCATGCGTTAAATTCGAGTAGAACCACCAGGAGGTAATTATTCATGGTGACGGTAGCAACCCTATTTATAGCCGTCAAACTATCCAGGTGATTGACGGAAAAAGGAAGATAGGCGGAGCAACTTATCACCATATTGAACGGGTCAATGTTGTCGACAAAGACAAGTGGTGGGATAGCAATATTGAAAGCATGATGAATTGGCGATGGTATGAGCCTGGCAAGGGGCTCGGCAAGAACCTTCAAGGGATCCCCAAACCCATCAAGCTCAAGAAACATGGTACTACTTTCGGTCTGGGGTATGAGTATACATGGGAAGAGTTCAAAAACTGGTCGCCACCATGGCACGGTCATCACTACCTCTTGGAGCATCCAATACCTCATCTGGAGCAGACTCTCAAGCAGGACGACATCATCTATGGATCAGATGAAAAGGAAGCGCTGGCAGCGATGAGGGATTTGTTTTTGGAAGACAATGATATGGATTGTTGTGTTGTTCTCGAGGAGGAGAGGGAGGAGGGCCCTTCCATACAGGCCGTAAGCAAAGGAACATATCTTAAGAACCGGTCTATCAGGACCACCAAAGCCCGACGAGCCTCGGGGTAGCAAGGCTAAAACAAGCATTATTTATTGTTTCATTTACTAAATGATTTTCCCTTTCTGCATTTTTCCATTCCTGCAATAAAATTTTTGATGTTCAAAACAGTTATTCAATTTATCAAAGCATTTTTAATTTTCTCTTATGAATCCGATATTTATTTGCTACTGTTTTCTCTCATTACTTCATCTATACAGCATTACTATTACTTGTCTTGATGAACCGATGACTATGACGTGCAATGAGACAACGCGAAAAACGGACATTGATTCAGAGGAAGATGATATACCCGACGATATTGTCAAGGAAATTGAGAACTTTGAGAACAGACCTAAGTCCAACCTGGACGAGACTGAGGTTATCAATCTAGGGGATTCAGAGAACGTCAAAGAAACACGCATCAGCATTCACCTGTCACCATCAGAGAAGAAAGAGTACACAGAGTTCCTGAAAGAGTATGAGGACATATTCGCCTGGTCGTATGATGACATTACTGGTCTAAGTACATCTATTGTGGCTCACAAATTTCCAACAAATCCAACATGTCCGCCGGTAAAGCAAAAGCTCAGAAAGTTCTAGCCACACATGAGTTTGAAAATCAAAGAAGAGGTTACCAAGAAGATCAACGCCAAGGTTCTCCGGGTAGTTGAGTACCCGACATGGTTAGCCAACATTGTACCCGTGCCGAAGAAAGATGGGAAGGTCAGAGTCTGTGTCGACTACCGGGATCTCAACCGGGCCAGTCCGAAAGATGACTTCCCTTTGCCAAATATACACATTCTAATTGACAACTGCGCCAAGCATGAGTTACAATCATTTGTGGATTGTTTCGCGGGTTATCATCAAATTTGGATGGATGAAGAGGACGCTGAGAAAACGGAATTCTTATGCCATGGGGAGTATATTGTTATAAGATGATGCCATTCGGTCTAAAGAATTCAGGGGCCACCTACATGAGGGCTATGACTACCATATTCCATGACATGATTCACAAAGAGATCGAGGTGTATGTGCACGACGTCATTATCAAATCAAAGAAAGTTGTTGATCACATGGAAGACTTTATGAGGTTCTTCAACATGTTGAGAAAGTACAATTTGAAGTTGAAACCCGCAAAGTGTGCATTCAGGGTTCCTGCCGGGAAGTTGCTGGGATTCATTGTAAGCCGCTGGGGAATAGAATTGGATCCGTCAAAGGTCAAATCCATTCAAGAACTACCACCGCCAAAGAACAAGAAGGATGTTATGAGCTTCTTAGGAAGACTTAATTACATCAGCCGATTCATAGCACAATCTATAGTCATTTGTGAGCCAATATTCAAGATGTTGAAGAGGGACGCTGCAACTAATTGGACCGATGATTGTCAAAAGGCTTTCGACAAAATCAAGGAGTACTTGTAAACACCACCGGTCTTGGTGCCTCCTGAGCCAGGTAGACCTTTGTTGCTCTACCTTGCAGTGTTAGATGGGGCTTTCGGTTGCGTTCTTGCGCAACATGATGAAACAGGAAGAAAAGAGCAGGACATTTACTATCTCAGCAAGAAGTTCACTCCGTATGAGGCCCAGTATTCTTTATTGGAATGCACTTGTTGTGCTTTGACTTGGGTCGCTCAGAAGCTGAGGCACTACTTTTGTGCCTACACAACGTATCTCGTATCAAGAATGGATCCGCTAAAGTACATCTTCCAGAAGCCTATGCCCACTGGAAAGCTAGCTAAGTGGCAAATCCTGTTAAGCGAGTTTGACATTATCTACATAACTCAAAAAGCCGTCAAAGGGCAAGCATTAGCCGATCATCATGCTGAAAATCCTGTGTACAAAGAATACGAACCCCTAAAAATGTATTTTCCTGATGAAGAGGTATCATTTGTAGGAGAAGACATTGTAGAATCCTACGACAGGTGGAGGATGTTCTTTGATGGAGCAGCAAACTTCAAAGGGGTTGGTATTGGAGCAGTCCTAGTATCAGAGACCGATCAGCATTATCCAGTATCCGCCAAACTCAGATTCCCCTGCACCAACAACATGGCTGAGTATGAGGCCTGCATATTAGGGCTCAACATGGCCATTGATATGAACATCCAGGAGCTGTTAGTGATTGATGACTCAAACTTATTGGTGCATCAGGTACAAGGAGAATGGGCAACCAAGAATTCCAAGATACTGTCGTATCTGCATCACGTACAGGAGTTGAGAAAGAGGTTCACGAAAATAGAGTTCTGACATGTCCTCAGAATCCAGAATGAGTTCGCCGATGCTTTGGCTACTTTGTCCTCAATGATCCAGCATCCGGACAAAAATTTCATTGATCCCATTCTAGTGAAAATCCACAATCAGTCTGCTTACTGTGCCCATGTCGAAGAAGAAGAAGATGGAAATCCTTGGTTCCATGATATCAAGGAATACTTAGCTAAAGGAGAATACCCAACGCTTGCAAATGCCACTCAGAAGCGCACACTCCGGTGATTTTCTAACAATTTCTTTCATAGCGGAGAAATACTGTATAGGAGGACTCCCGATTTGGATTTATTAAGGTGCATTGATGCAAAAGAAGCATCAAAATTATTGGAAGAAATTCATGATAGGACCTGTGGTCCGCATATGAACGGGTTTGTATTAGCAAAGAAGATACTCCGAGCTGGTACTTCTGGATGACCATGGAGACGGACTGCATCCAGTATGTCCGAAAATACCACCGATGTCAGATACATGGGGATATGATAAAGGTACCTCCGAGTGATCTTAATGCAACAAGTTCGCCATGGCCGTTCGCCGCCTGGGGCATGGACGTCATTGGACCAATCGAGTCGGCCGCCTCCAACGGATACATGTTTATTCTGGTTGCCATTGATTAATTTACTAAATGGGTCGAAGCCGCTTCCTACAAAGCAGTTACTAAGAAAGTCGTGGCCAATTTTGTTTGCGACCGTTTTGTTTGTCAATTCGGAATTCCTGAGTCAATCATCAGCGACAATGGATCTAATCTCAATAGTGACTTGATGAAAGCCATGTGTGAAACTTTCAATATCAAGAATAAGAATTCCAAAGCCTATCGAACTCAGATGAATGGAGTCGTCGAGGCCGCCAATAAAAACATCAAGACGATACTAAGGAAGATGATAGAAAGGCACAAGCAGTGGCACGAGAAGTTATCATTTGCCTTGTTGGGATACCGCACCACAGTCCGCACATCAACCGGGGCAACTCCTTATATGTTGGTTTACGCTATAGAGGCTGTTATTCCTGCTGAAGTTGAAATTCCATCTCTGAGAATTATACAAGAAGTTGAGCTCAGCGATGCAGAATGGGTAAGGATCCGTTATGAGCAACTAGATCTCATAGATGGGAAGAGAATGAATGTAGTCTGTCATGGTCAACTATATCAGAACAGAATGACCAGAGCCTTCAACAAGAAAGTCAAGCTGAGACGATTCACACCAGGGCAGCTGGTGTTAAAGAAAATATTTCTGCATCAAGACAAAGCCAAAGGGAATTTCTCTCCCAACTAGCAGGGTCCGTACATGGTTCACAGAGTGCTGATAGGAGGAGCACCCATACTTGCAGAAATGGATGGAAAAGTTTGGCCGAAACCAATCAATTCAGATGTAGTCAAGCGCTACTATGTGTAATTCTTTATGTTTTTGTCAACAGTGTAAATTGAACTACGCCTGACCTAATTCCCGTTTAAGAGGGGATATGTAGGCAGCCCTATGGATGCGGTCACAATTCAATAATAATTTCATGTTTCCCCACAATTGGAAACTAGGGTAGAATTTTGAGGAGGACCCTCAAAATTCTGAGGCAAGCAGCAATCCAGAAGCATCCACCCAGCCAACTAGGGCAGAATTTTGAGGAGGACCCTCAAAATTCTGAAGCAAGTTCAGTCGATCGCCGCACGAGCAACAGTTAGAAGTATTCACCTATCAAACTGGGACCCTCAAAATTCTGTAGCAAGAGGTTGCAATGCCTCGAACCGCGTCACGGTCGTCGGTTCATATAAAACTATGCTTATATTATGCTTTTACAAAATCATGCATATTGAAATAGCTTCTTTAGCAAACGCTACCCCCAACAGTACAAACAGTATCATTAGATCAAGTCGAACAAGTCAAGCAAAGCCAGCGGGAATGCGAACTAACCTTCCCCTTTACAGAACTCACTATTTTTTCTTTGGATGCAGGCACAAAGATCGCAAAAATATATCATCCACCCGAAAGACATACAGTGTTCAAAGACATGCTCCTCAAACTTGTTGCACATGCCAACATTTATTATCAGCACAAACAATGTTTCATTACCACAATGCTCTACCGAAATTTATTACCAGCTAAGAATTTCTGTTGTCAGTCTTTTGATATTGCATAAGGCTGCCTTTCTGCCTTTCAAGACTAAACGATGTCTTCATCTGCATTTTATTTATTGCATAAGGCTACCATTCTTCCTTCCGAGACTAAACGTTGTCTCCATCTGCATTTTATTTATTGCATAAGGCTACCTTTCTGCCTTCCGAGACTAAACACTATCTCCATCTGCATTTTATTTATTGCATAAGGCTACCTTTCTGCCTTCCGAGACTAAGTAATGTCTCCATCTGCATTTTATTTATCACATAAGGCTACCATTCTGCCTTCCGAGGTTAAACGCTACCTCCATCTTTATCTCTTGCATAAGGCTACCATTCTGCCTTCCGAGGTTAAACGCTACCTCCATTTGCATCTGCATTGCATAAGGCTACCTTTCTGCCTTCCGAGACTAAATGTTGTCTCCATTTGCATTTTTATTTTCCGCACTGCATAAGGCTACTATTCTGCCTTCCGAGGTCAAGCTCTACCTCCATCTGCATTTTTTATTTCCTGCATAAGGCTACTATTCTGCCTTTCGAGGTTAAGCTCTACCTCCATCTGTATTTTTCTAAACGCTGCCTCTCATTTACTTTTCAAAGCAACCATTGTCTTTGTCATTATCTACTTTGCCTCCTTTCGGGCTAAGATCTTCCCCTTTAATTCGCAAGACTAAGCACTGTCTTGTTAGCGTCATACTATTGCATTTTTCATGGGCTGAAATATCGCCAACCTATCCAAAGGCGTAATCGTTCAGAGGCACCATCTTCATGGCCCGAGAACATCATTACATGGCCCGCGGATCTCTTTTATCAGTTTGCATATCATTATTCAAAGGCATCATGGTTCGTAGGCACCATCCTCATGGCCCGAGAACATCAGTTCATAGCATGCGAATTTCGCGTCAAGTGATTTATGGCCCAGGACATCATGGTCTAAGGACGTCATCCTTAACCGTCCAAAGACAGTTTTCACAGTCCAATGGGAATTTGCATCATGTTTAGATTACGCACAATATTTTCTTGTTATTCATTTGCAGGAAATCCGGCTAGGAACAGTCAGCCAGGCAAGAGCGGACCGCTCCAGTTCTCCTAACTACCCTGTAAACCATTTTGCTCACCTTGCTTTGCACCTTGCTTCTGTCCTTATAAAACGTCACCGGTATACTTCTTCGGTGACTCATGAACTACATACGGCCTGATTCCTGTAAAACCAGGGATATGTAGGCAACTCAGAAACCAGGGTGCGGCCTAAATCTTTCATACTATTTCCACTCGGTCAAAAATTTGCCATCATATCTTTACCCGACAACTCTTTCACCCTTCCTGGGTAAAGAGGGGCAGCTGTTCATACCCAATTTTTCCTCAAATTATTTTCAAATTTGCATATATACCTTCAAAATCACTCTCTACAATAATTGATATTTTTCCATAATTTTTCGTATTTTTATCAAATTATTTTCTTGTTTATTTAATATTTTTATGTTCCATAATTATGCATAAATGATGTTATAAATAATTTCAAATTATTTTATTACTCAATATGTTATTTATATCCTATTTTAATTCCCTTAGGATTTAATTATTTCAGAAATTAGCCAATATTGGCATTATTTAGTTAATTTCAGCATTTTTTGCAAATATAGCACAAATATGCACTTGTACCATTTTTAAAAGAAACAACTGATCATTTTATATTTTTATAGTAATCAACTATCTTAATTTCATTTATTTGGTTTTAATTTTGTTTTACACAATTATCAGCTATTTAATTAATTAATTATCCTATTCAAATTGGGTATTTAACATTTAGCCTATTTCTATTTAAATTCTGGCCAAATTTTAACCCAACCCCCACCAGACCATTTAGCCCAATCGACCCAGCCCAAGTTTAATTCTCTACCCGGCCCAACCTGGACTCAATCTCGACCGTTGATCAAATCTGATCAACGGTCCATATTAAACTTTCCATAATTAACTCCTAACCTACCCCCCCCCCAACCCCTCATTCTTTCACGACCTCTCATATCTCTACTCCCGTCTCTCTCTCTCTCTCTCTCTCTAGTCTCTTCTGGAGACTTCCGATGAACTCCTTCATCTTTTCCGACCATCCCCTTGCCGTAAACCTTGAAGCCCTCGTCCCCTTGCCTCTCATGGCTCTCATATGCCGGTGTTGTCTCCCATAAGACCCTCAAAGGGAGAGAACCCGTTTGCTAACACCCCCTGGTGTCCCTATTCTCTTCAAACCTCCAAACCTTGAATCTGAGAAATCCATAACCTCTGAGGCTCAAGACATTGTTACTCGAGGTTCTGTTTCATTCTCTCCGAGGTTTTCTGTAAAACCCTAACATGTGAAATTTCCTTTTCTCTTAGATCTACACTAGATCTGGGTTTATTACGAGTATTATTACACTTTTTCTCAAAGTATTTCCATTTTGAAACAAGTTTTTCTTAGGGTTTCTGAAACTTCTTCTTCAAACGATTTCTCAAAGTTCAAGTGATTTTTCTCGCATGCTTAAACGTTCTATCACTTTTAATCATGATTTATTATGTTAAAACTTTGGTTTTAACACTGTCCTAAATTCTTATTATGTCTCTTTCTTTCGATTTGTGTGTGTGTCTGTTTCCCATGAATAACTCTTGTTTCTGTGTGATTATTTCTTAATTATGCTATTGGGTCTTTGATTCTGTTGCTTTCTGTGTGTTCATCTTGTTGGAATCAGTATTTTCTTGAATCCCTGAAGGATTGTTAGTAGTACCACATTGATTTTCATGCGATATCTTCTATTGATTCTGAATATCTCCTTAGATACATGAGACCTTTCCTTAATTAGTGCCAATTTCGAACCCCTGATTGCTTGTGTGGATACTTTTACTGATTTCCGACTACTTCCCTGGTTTTACAATTTTAAATTATTCTATTTACCTTATTATGTAGTTGACTGCACTATTAATTGATTATTACTGTTCTTTCTTTAATTAGATCACTAAGTACCTAGCCCTAATTACTTATGTTGTACTTGCAACGTTTGAATTATTCCCTTATACCCCTCTATGTGAATTGTTTCCTTATTTGCCACTTTTTTCTTGCCTTTGAAATGACTCCCTTAATTAAGGGAAGACTTGGTTTGACTCTTATTTTTTACTGATTCTGAGTTGTTACCAATTACTGAACAAATTGGCTCTTTCCTTATTTTATCCTGAACTGATCCTCTTTGCCTTATTTGACTCTTTACCGTTTGATTTAAATCCCTTGATTTAAGGGGTTACTTGGGTTAATTTCCTGACTAATTGATTCTGAGTTCCTAAAACTGTGATTCCTACCTTATTCTACTACTTGTCTTTCAACTATAAAAGCTCTAGTCATTCATTAACACAGACACGCAAACACTTGTGGTTCAAAGCTATCTCTCTCACACTTAAACTCTCTACTCTATTACTATGGTGTTGTTTGCTATTGTTTATTGTTAGCCGGCCACAAGCCAGGGATAACTATTGTGTCGTCTCCCTCTCTTTCTCATTCTGTGTTCATTATCTCTTCGTTTGTATGTCTCTTTGATTTCAATTCAAGCCTCAAAAACAACATGATTTTATTGTTACTTCAATATATTTTGTTCTTAGTATGTTTTTACTTATGGTTCTAGTATTCAACTTGCAACTAGTATATCTGCTTCCATGACCTATTACATGTCCCCGAATGTATCTCCTTCTTAGATTCAGCATGTTTATGTCTCTCTTAGGTTCTACTTCAATGCTCCCTGATGATAGTCTATATATATGTGTAGTAATGCATCCTATATTTTGGTGATTGATTGTTCCTGTGTAATTTCGAATGCCTAGTATACCTTGGACCCTTGAACCCTTGAACTCCTTGGGACCCCTCTGATTCTGAATTCATTTGTGATTTTGACCCTGTATGCTCACACTTACATGCTTCATATTTGTTCCCAATTCCCCCATTTCCTTGTATGTGGTTGCTGAGTTTATTTCAGCCCTTGTTCTGAAATGCGTTGTTTGTTCTAGTTGCCTTACCTTTTTCAAGCGGATTTTTTTTTAAATAAAATTAGTCTTTCCTATTTAAACCATTCTCTCACTCAATTTCTGTCAAAACTCTTTTAAACTTCTCTATGGCACTTCACTTTACTCCCAGACGCTTAAGTTCCACCCCCTCAGTGTGAGCATTGCTTAGGGAACCTCTTGAGTTCCCTCTGAACTTTGACATACTGAGGCTGGTATTTCCACACTGCACATGTTTAAGTCTTGGCAACTATGTCTGGGTGTGAGCATTGCCCGGGAAGCCACGAGGACCTTAGGGAACTTTGACACACCCGGACTATGAAAGGCTATGAAATGCAAAAGAGGTTTGGAAGATTTGGGCCTAAGTGAAGGCTCCTTATAGAAATAACTTCTTATTTTTCTTTTGGTTATGTAATTCATCATTCCTGGCCTGTAATAATCTGTAAACAAATATTTGGGCTTGGATAGTGAAAATAGGGTGGGATTATGCATGCTTATTATGATTACGGGTAGAAACCATGCTTATAGGGATTTATTTTCTATATGTGCAATAGTCACATGCTTAGGAATACTTTCCATGCATGCATTAGTTACCATGTTTTAGGTCTATTTATTTCAGCATATACACCCTACACATGTCCACTTAGAAATCCTGTTCGTAGTTAAAATAACTATAAAATGGTTGTTATAATATTACTGCCTCTGCATTTTCACAATTACTCCATCTATAAATCATGTTCTAGGCTAAATAATATTATTAAATGTCAATACTTGTATTAGAGATCATGTACCTTAGGGTTCAATTATCAGCATGCTCATATTACGTATGCCAAACTCATGTGTTAAGGACATACTGTTGTGAACACTTAGAAATCATGTGTAGGTTCTGCAATTTAACCACAATTACGCCTTTGTATGTTCTGTTTCGAGCCAAAAGATGCGTAATAAGTAAATCTCGCTAAATAGATTTCGATTACTGAAAAACGTCTTATGCATTTAGAATAGCATGCATAGGTTTGCATATTCAACATCCTGCCTGCATCTAGACATCATGCTTCATAGGACCTGCATTCTCACTTGTTTAGACACTCACCTCTTTATCACAGCTAAATAAAAGTAGATCATGTCCGATTACTATTCACTATTTTTCTGAAAAAAACTAAACAGAGTAACTGGAGTATTCTAAACACACCTAGGCAAGCCTTAGTTATTTAGATTATTAAAGCTGGAAAAGTTGTTTCAGTGTATTATCTGACTGATTATAGATAAGAAGTCTAAAACTGGTAAAACGATACCTCTTCTAAAACCCAATAATCACATTGTCCTGCTACAGTATTCTCACCTACACATCCTGCCTTAGGTTCTGCAATTCAAGACCTCGTTTGTGTTTGAGTCGTGCTAATTATGTGTATTGACTTGTGGGGGAATTTATGAGCCTTATATATGCCGTTGTGTGCTCCCTATATTTGCAGTCCTAACTGTTTTATGTGTCTTTTAGAATTTTTGTCCTTTAAACCTAGGGGTTCAGCCTTAGTACCTACCCTCTAGGAATAGTAGTCCTAGCCTCCTCCAGGACTGATAGGATGGGACGGGTAATAGCATGCAATAAGTTTCGTGACTAACACATGCGTTTTAAATACCTTCGCAGGGTGGGAAAGGGTAGAATATGGATATGATGACCGATGCACTAATACCACGTGTAGCTCTGTCTATCGGGTATTGCACTGGTGTGATCCATATTGCTTTAAAACCTAGGACATTTTCTTTCAAATGATTTTACTTAGTTATTCTTTAAATTTTAGTAATTTCAGTATTTACTTGAAATCCCCTCTTATGTGAGCCTTATTTGCTTATTGTCCAAAATTCACGAAACCATTTGGCTGGGAACCACAGTTGTGGATCCCGAGGGGTGCCTAACACCTTCCCCTTGGGATAACTTCAAGCCCTTACCCAAACTCTGGTAATGCAAACTAGTTTTTATGAGTTAATTACTATGGGTGCCCTAATGCACCATAAAATTTGTTAGGTGGCGACTCTTCCTTTTAACCCTCTTCCTTCAAAAGGAGTTGTCCAAAATGTCATAAACACGATCTCCGCGAGGAAAAAGGGGGCGCGATAGTTGGCTGGGTGGATGCTTTCGGTCTGCTGCTTGCTTCAGAATTTTGAGGGTCCCAGTTTCCAATTATGGGCGAAAATGAAATTTTATTGAATTGTGACCAAACCCATAGGGTTTCCTACGTATCCCCTCTTAAAAAGGAATCAGGTCAGGCGTAGTTCAATTTACATTGTTGATAAAAGCATAAAGAGTTACATATAGTAGCGCTTGACTGCATCTGAATCGATCGGTTTCGGCCAAACTTCTCCATCCATTTCTGCAAGTATGAGTGCTCCTCCTGTCAGCACTCCGTGAACCATGTACGGACCCTTCCAGTTGGGAGAGAACTTCCCTTTGGCTTCGTCTTGATGTGGAAAGATTTTATTTAATACCAGCTGCCCTGGTGTGAATCGTCTCGGCTTGACTTTCTTGTTGAAGGCTCTGGTCATTCTGTTCTGATATAGTTGACCATGACAAACTGCATTCATTCTCTTCCCCTCTATGAGGGCTAGTTGCTCATAACGGCTCTTTACCCACCCTGCGTTGCTGAGCCCAGCTTCTTGTATGATTCTCAGAGATGGAATTTCGACTTCAACAGAAATAACAGCTTCTGTACCGTAAACCAGCATGTAGGGAGTTGCCCCGGTTGACGTGTGGACTGTGGTGCGGTATCCTAACAAGGCAAATGATAACCTCTCGTGCCATTTCTTGTGCCTTTCTATCATCTTCCTTAGTATTTTCTTGATGTTCTTGTTGGCGGCCTCAACGGCTCCATTTATCTGAGGTCTGTAAGCTGTGGAATTCTTGTGTTTGATTTTGAAAGTTTCACACATAGCTTTCATCAAGTCACTGTTGAGATTGGAACCATTGTCGGTGATGATTGACTCTGGAATTTCGAACCGACAAATAATGCGGACGCGAACAAAATCTGCTACAACTTTCTTAGTAACTGCTTTTTAGGAGGCGACTTTGACCCATTTAGTGAAATAATCAATGGCGACCAGAATGAACCCGTGTCCGTTGGAAGCGGCAGGCTAGATTGGTCCAATAACATCCATGCCCCAGGCGGCGAACGGCCATGGTGAACTTGTTGCATTAAGCTCACTCGAAGGTACTTTTATCATATCTCCATATATTTGACGGCGGTGGTATTTTCGAACGTACTGGATGCAATCTGTTTCCATAGTCATCCACAAGTAACCAGCCCGAAGTATCTTCTTTGCTAAGACAAAACCGTTCATATGCGGACCACAGGTCCCCGCATGAATTTCCTCCAGTAATTTGATGCTTCCTTTGCGTCGACACACCTTAATAACACCAGGTCAGGAGTCCTCCTATACAATATTCCTCCGCTATGAAAGAAATTGTTGGGCAATCTCCGAAGTGCGCGTTTCTGAGTGGAATTTGCAAGCTCGGGGTATTCTCCTTTTGCAAAATATTCCTTGATATCATGGAACCAAGGATTTCCATCTGCTTCTTCTTCGACATGGGCACAGTAAGCCGGCTGATTGTGGATTTTCACTGGAATGGGATCAATGAAATTTTTTTCTGGATGCTGGATCATTGAGGATAAAGTAGCCAAAGTATCAGCGAACTCATTCTGGATTTTGGGGACGTGCCGGAACTTTATCTTTGCGAACCTCTTTCTTAATTCTTGTACGTGGTGTAGATACGGCAGTATCTTAGAATTCTTGGTTGCCCATTCTCCTTGTACCTGATGTACCAATAAGTCTGAGTCACCAATCACCAACAGCTCCTGAACATTCATATCAATGTCCATGTTGAGCCCTAAGATGCAGGCCTCATAGTCAGCCATGTTGTTGGTGCAGGGAAATCTGAGTTTGGCGGATACTGGATAATGCTTGCCGGTTTCTGATAGCAGGACTGCTCCAATACCGACTCCTTTGAAGTTTGTTGCTACGTCAAAGAACATCCTCCAACCGTCATAGGATTCTGCAATGTCTTCTCCTACGAATGATACCTCTTCATCGGGAAAATACGTTTTCAGGGGTTCGTACTCTCCATCCACAGGATTCTCAGCAAGATGGTTTGCCAATGCCTGTCCCTTGACAGCCTTTTGAGTTACATTAATAATGTCGAACTCGCTCAGCAGGATTTGCCACTTGGCTAGCCTGCCAGTGGGCATGGGCTTCTGAAAGATATACTTCAGTGGATCCATCCTTGATATGATATATGTTGTGAAGTCACAGAAGTAGTACCTCAGCTTCTAAGCGACCCAAGTCAAAGCGCAGCAAGTGCGTTCCAATAAAAAATACCGGGCCTCATACGGAGTGAACTTCTTGCTGAGATAGTAAATGGCCTGCTTTTTTCTTCCTGTTTTGTCATGTTGCCCGAGAACGCAACCGAAAGCCCCATCTAACACTGCAGGGTAGAGTGCCAGGACTGGCGGTGTTGACAAATACTCCTTGATTCTGTCAAAAGCCTTTTGACAATCCTCGGTTCACTTAGCTGCGGCGTCTTTCTTTAGCATCTTGAAGATCGGCTCGCAGATGACTGTAGACTGTGCTATGAATCGGCTGATGTAATTAAGCCTCTCCAAGAAGCTCATGACATCTTTCTTGTTCCTTGGCGGAGGTAACTCCTGGATGGCTTTGACCTTTGACGGATCCAATTCTATTCCCCGGCGGCTTACAATGAATCCCAGCAACTTCTCAGCAGGAACCCCGAATGCACACTTTGCGGTGATTAGCTTCAAATTGTACTTTATCAACCTATTGAATAATTTCCTCAAATCCTCCATGTGGTCAGCGGCTTTCTTTGATTTGATAATGACTTCGTCCACATATACCTTGATTCTTTGTGAATCATGTCATGGAATATGGTAGTCATAGCCTACATGTAGGTGGCCCCTGCATTCTTTAGACCGAATGGCATCATCTTATAACAGTATACTCCTCATGGCGTAATGAACGTCGTTTTCTCTACATCTTCCTCATCCATCCAAATATGATGATAACCAGCGAAGCAATCCACAATGACTGTAACTCATGTTTGGCACAGTTGTCAATCAGAATGTGTACATTCTGCAAGGGGAAGTCATCTTTTAGACTGGCCCGGTTGAGATCCCAGTAGTCAACACAGACTCTGACCTTACCATCCTTCTTTGGCACAGGTACAATGTTGGCTAACCATGTCGGGTACTCAACTACCCGGAGAACTTTGGCGTTGATCTGCTTGGTAACTTCTTCCTTGATTTTCAAACTCATATCAGGTTTGAACTTTCTGAGCTTTTTCTTTACCGGCGGACATGTTGGATTGGTTGGAAATTTTTGAGCCACAATAGATGTACTTATACCAGTCATGTCATCATACGACCAGGCGAATATGTCCTCATATTCTTTCAGAAACTCTGCGTACTCTTTCTTCTCTGATGGTGACAGGTGAATGTTGATGCGTGTTTCCTTGACGTTCTCTGAATCCCCCAGATTGATAACCTCATTCTCGTCCAGATTGGACTTAGGTCTGTTCTCAAAGTTCTCAATTTCCTTGATAATCTCGTCGGGTATATCATCTTCCTCTGAATCAATGTCCGTTTGTTGCGTTGTCTCATTACATGTCACAACCATCGGTTCATCAAGACACGTAATAATAATGTTGTATAGATAAAGTAATGAGAGGAAAACAGTAGCAATAAATATAGGACTCGTAAGAGAAATTAGAAAATGCTTTGATAAATTAAATAACTGCTTTGAACATCGAAAAATCTTATTGCAGGAATGAAAAATGCAGAAAGGGAAAATCATTTAGTAAATAAAATAGTAAATAATGCTTGTTTTAGCCTTGCTACCCCGAGGCTCGTCGGGCTTTGGTGGTCCTGATAGACCATTTCTTGAGATATGTTCCCTTGCTTACTACCTGTATAGAAGGGCCTTCCTCCCCCTCCTCCTCGAGAACAACACAGCAATCATTGTCTTCCAAAAACAAATCCCTCATCGCTGCCAGTGCTTCCTCTTCATTTGATCTATAGAAGATGTCGACCTGCCTGAAGGTCTGCCCCAGATGAGGTATCGGCTGTTCCATGAGGTAGTGATGATTGCTCCATGATGGTGACCACTTTCTGAATTCTTCCCATGTATACTCATATCCCAGACCAAAAGTAGTACCATGTTTCTTGAGCTTGATGGGTTTGGGGATCCTTTGAAGGTTCTTGTCGAGCCCCTTGCCAGGCTCATACCCTCGCCAATTCATCATGCTTGCAATCTTGCTATCCCACCACTTGTCTTTGTTGACAGCATTGACCCGCTCAATGTGGTGTTAAGTTCCTCCGCCTATCCTTATTTTCCCGTTAATCACCGGAATAGTCTGACGGCTATAAATAAGGTTGCTACCGTCACCATGAATGACCACATCCTGGTGGTTCCACTCGAATTTTACCGTCTGATGCAATGTCGATGCTACAGCTCCAGCAGCATGGATCCACGAGCGTCCTAATAGCAAATTGTAGGATGCGGGCACATCTATTACTTGGAAATCAACCTCGAACCAAGTCGGTCCCATCTGCAGACATGGACTGATTTCTCCAATGGTAGACCTTTGAGAACCGTCGAAGGCTTTCATGTTGATTGTTCCATCCTTTATCTCATGCATCCATTACCCAATTTATTGAGTGTTATCAGCGGACATATGTTAAGACTGGATCCTCCGTCGACAAGAATCCTGGTTATGAAATAATTTTCGCATTGCACGGTGATGTGCAGTGCTTTGTTGTGTCCCAATCCCTCAGGTGATAACTCTTCTTCGTGAAAAGTTACCTGGACCACCATGTTGGCCATTTCCCCGCTAGTGATGTTGTTCGGCACATATGCTTCACTCAACACTTTCAACAAGGCACTTCTATGCGTCTCAGAATTCTGCAGCAAAGAAAGAATGGATATTTATGCTGGTGTCTTGTTCAGTTAGTCGATGACTGAATATTCTTTAGCCTATATTTTCCTCCAAAGATCATCTGAACCTGCCTCAATGAGGGGAGGATGATTGGAAGCTTGCTTGCTGGACTCGGCCAGATGCTCAGGGGTATAGACTCTACCAGTCCTTGTCATACCTTGTGCTGCGACAGCTTCCTCAGACCTGTTTTTGCTTTTCCTTCTTGCCTCGGTTGTATAGTCCCAAGGTATAGCATTTGAATAGAAAGGTGGCGTGGTTGAAATCGTCGCTGGAACTGGTGCAACTATCCTTACTTCAAATGGAACATGGGCTTTGGGTGGCAGGACTGCAACCTCAATTGGCGCGGGTACATTTGCCGGAGACACGAAATCAACCTCAATTGGTACTGGTGCCTTTGCCTTGCAGGCGGTGCTGCTTCAAACTCAAGTGGGATAGACACATTCACCTCGTCATTCTCAGATGGTTGAATCTGGACTATGATCGGGTTGAGAGTAACTGCAGGTTTCTTTGGGTCATCGCCTTCTACGATCAACCCGATTGATCCCTCAGGATCCCAATCGTCATCTATCTCAATCATATGGATGCCTCTACCCTTATGGTCTAGTAAATGATTGTTGAGGATGTTCAGAGTGGATTCCTTGGCCACAATAATCTTGTTATCAATGAGAGTCTGTATCTTATCCTTCAAAGAGCGGCCTTCATCGATGGTGTGTCCTTTCATGCCAGAATGGTATGCACAGGTTTTGTTTGGGTTGACCCGCTGAGAAGGGTTCTCAGGGGTGGCAGCAGGGATAGGTGTGACGTAACCAGCAGCTTTGAGCTTTTCATACAGCTGGTCAATAGGCTCGACTATGGCAGTGTATTGTTTTGGAGGGCGACGATCAAAGTTAGGGCGAGGCCTAGGGAATTTTTGTCGGGTAGGGGGTGACTGGTAATGGGATGGCTGGGAATTGTAGGTGTTGTAGACGGGAGCGGGTTATGAATATTTGGGTGAGGAAGGTTGATATGTGGGTGGTGGAGCTTGGTAAAAAGGTGAGGGTGCTTGGTAGTTCAGGGCGGGCTGATATGTGAAGGGAGGTGTTGGATAGACTTGGTATTTGGGTGGGGATTTGGCTTGCTGTGCAACCATTACAGCTCCCACATCTCTCTTCTTAGACACACCACCGGACTGTAAAGCCTTGTTAGTGGCTTGCAACGCTTCAAAATTTATAACCATACCGTTCTTGATACCTTCTTCAATTCGCTCTCCTAATTTGATAATGTCGGAGAAATTTTTACATTCAACCATCATTCATAGTACTACGGGTCCTCAGTCCGAACAAAGAATTTGTTCATATGTTCCTCTTCTAGAGCATGCTTGACTTTAGCAGCTTCAGACCTCCAACGAGTGGCATACTCGCGAAAGGTTTCTGTGGGTTTCTTCTTCAAGTGGACATAGAACACATCTGGTGCGTTCTCTGTGTTGAATCTAAACATGTCCATGAAGTCCGTTGCCATACCTACCCAGCTTGACCATTTCTTGGGATCTTGGCTGATGTACTAAGATAATGCATCTCCTTTCAAACTCCTCATGAATAGCTTCATGCGGATCCTTTCATCCTTTCCTACGCCAACCAATTTATCACAGTAGGTCCTCAAATGAACCCTCGGGTCACATGTGCCATCAAACATCTCAAACTTTGGAGGTTTGTACCCCTCGAGAAGTTCGACATCATGTTGTATACAGAAATCTTCATAGTTCATACCTTCAATCCTTTTGACTCCTTCAACACCCTGAACTCGGCTGGTCAGCTTCCTAAGTTCCTCAGCCATACTCTTGATAAGAAGGTCCTTCTCATCAGGCTCGAATGTATGTGTGACAGGTGGGGTGGAGTGAGTTACAGTCTCCACGTAGATGGGATTGTTGTAGGCAAGGAAGTGATCTTTTGTGTGATTCTGAGGTTCCGGGGGTGGAGGTGGAGTGTTTTGGAAAGTGTTGCACTGTGCTGGGAAAGTTTGGTTCTTTAGGGGAGTGGCGTGACGATGAAGTGCAGGGTGATTTGGTTGTTTTGGGATATTCTGTGGAGGTGTAGGGGTGACGTCAGGGACGTTGAGGGAAAATGACAGATTGGCCAGATTCCGAACTTGATCAAGTTCTTCTTGATATTTCAGCAGCTTTTGTTCCAGTGGTGACATGTTCTCATGCAAAACCTGAATACCCCGGTCGTCAGTGGCCTCTACTCATTCAACCCTATTTTCCTGTCTGGTGCCGCTGGACTCTTCCATCTTACTTTTGCATTTGTCTTTGCCCTTGGGAGGACTAGGAGGAGGAGTAGGTGGAGGGCCCTTGGATCTTGTGCGATAGACTGATGATGCCAGAATGCACGAACTAACCTTTGGGGAGGTAAATAATAAAGAAAAATAAAAACAAAAGGTAATCAAGTCAGTGAGGATTATGAAAAAATATTGCAGTATTTAAACACATAAGGCGGAAATGTAAAGCGTATCCTAAGTTGGGGACCTCTTTGTGCCCGAGGTAGGCCTAGCAACAAATTGATTTGGAGAACTTAGAGTGCTAAATGCCTCATTTTATTGATAAGAGAAATATAAAAATCCCAAAATGATATTAAATAGACGAAAATAAAAGTCGCTAACGGCCATTGGCCTTATTACATTAATAGAAAAAATAAAGACATCCCTAGCTACTTGGTCCCAGAAGGACCTTCCCCGAATTCGACATTCTTGCTTCCCTCGATTATCTTCCCCAACTCGCGAAGTCCCAGTAGCAGGTAGGTTCTCGCTAGATACCCTTCTTCGGCTCCCTCGGCCTTTTGGCAAGTTTTGATCCTTTTGGTGAACTTCTTCTCCAGTTCAACTATACCTCGCTCCAAGTACCCCAGCCTTTTGTTGGTGCTGACAGCCATGTCCTTCCATTCCTCGATCAACCTTTTGTTGGACTCATGTATCTTGTGATGATCGTCCTCACATTCGCGGATCCTCTTGCGCAGTTGGTTGTACTTAACTTGCGCTTCAGCCTTTTCGTCTATAACCCGGTGACCTTGAATGAACCCTAGTTCGATTCGACCTCCCAGATCTTCTTCTAACCAACCAATATAGAAAGGAGTGCAGCCAGCGTGATACCTGTCCGGCTCGATGGTGTCTTTCTCAAGCATAATCTCGCAGTGCCATAGGTGCTGGGCTTGGCACTTGTGAGGACTATCGTCATTTTGGAAATATGCTCGGAGATGGCTCATTTTTTTGACCCTAGGTATAACTTGCTTCCTTCCTTCTTGCCTCATAACTCGTAGAGGGACGTAAGGGTATGTCCCCCTCAGGCCAATCAGTAATAGAAATGAAGTGTCTCAAGATAGAATGATGAACTCGTCTGTTGGAAATCACTCAAACATCCATTGAACCTGATCCCCGGTCAATTTACCCAATCACTCAACCCATCCCTCGGCATTTTCCGGCTGAGCGAACATGTTGGGAATATAGTTCATTCCCTTTGGGTGATGGAAAGCGATGTGATCATCCCTAATTCTCCGGTGGATGTCTTGTCGGTATTCACCCCTTTGTATATGTTCAGTGAGCCACAGTTAGAGTAATAAGTTGCAGCCTTCGAAATGCTTTGCTCCTCGCTGACACATTTCTAAGGCTCGATATACATCTGCAATGATCATGGGCACAATGTTGAAGTCCTGCCCGTATATTCCTTCCATCAGCGTTTTAGTTATCATGGCCAGCCTAGTATGTATTCTTTCCTTCTTTATTGGGAACATCATCAAACCCAGAAAGCAAACCATGAAAACAAACACTCGGCGGTGGATATTCCCCAAAGAAGTGATAGCAAATTCGTCTTGGTAGGTGCGGTTGTTTAACCAAAGAATTAGACTCTTTGACTAAAGCTTATTTTTAAGATGAATACGGGTTACTAATAATCAAAGAAATGGCGAAAAATGAATAATAGATAATATTGCAGAAATATAGAAAATCGAAGTCAATTTTATTCGAGAATCAGATGCTTTTACAAGTTGTATTCCCCTCCCTTATATAGGAGATTCTTATAACGTACAAATCTTGCTATGGTTTCTCATTAATGACTAATTATGAAATTAATAAGGCGTTACAAAGGATAACGGTAATTGGGGTACGGTTACATAACATTCGAGTAATCAATTGTGGGTCTTTGAATCTGCCCATAGCTTTGTCTAGATTCATTCTGACCGTGCCTCTCTCCTTTTTTGTTCAAGTTGAGTTTCCCATGGANACAGATAGTCCCCCCACTTACCATATATTTAACGATTAATATTTGGTAAGTGGATATTCATTTATGGCGGGAATATTTTGCCGCTGCTTTTCCTCGAATCATTGTATCCTTCTCTGCACCATAGGCTTCGTTTGTCACTTCCATTTAATGCTCGTACCACGTGTCCTTTTCGGATTGATTCTGCATTTACTCGGCACCTTTTAAGGCTTATTACAGCTGTGCAAGTCCCAAAGTGACATCTTCAATTATGACTTTTTATCATTATTTTTCTTTTTTTCCTATGTTTGACAGTTGTCCTCAAGTATAAATACCTTTCTTCTTTTCTTTGCTTCCACGAAACACTTTTCTAACTTTGTCTTTTGTAAAGAACTTTCTTCTTGCCTTTGCAAACATGTCTTCTTCAAACCAACCTCAAGGGGTAATTGATATTGAAAGTTTAGCGCCATCTTCTGTTCCGACTAGGAGTCGGAGGAGTGGTAGACTTAGAAGTCTAGGATCCACTCCTTCGAGGGGCTCCTCTTCTCCTCAGATAGTTCCTTCTTCTTCCAGTAGATCTCTAGTTTTCCAAGGTTTAGGGTTTCTCAGTCTCTTTCTAGAGGTAGAGGCGAACGCCTTCGTGAACCTGGAGTCAATGAAATTATCCCTGCTGAGTTTGTTTTTGCTGGGGATAGTCAAGTTCTTGTAGACCAATCTTCTTCTCTTTAAGTGTCGAAAGATATTCAACCCTTATAACTGAGGGTCAGATTTCCCTTGTTCGTAGGGAGTGCTTTTGGAGTTCTGACTTTCCTGTTTATATTCCGAATAGTAATCAAAGAATAACATCTTACAAGACGGGATATTCTTTTTTTTACACATATCCTTTCACTCTAGGGTTTAGACCCCCCATTGACCCAGTTATAATTGAGTTTTGCCGTTTTTTCAATATCTGCTTAGGACAAGTTGGTCCGCTTGTGTGGTGAGTGGTCGCATGTCTTAGGAGTTTGGCTTCTTTAGCCTCGGTTCCTTTTACTTTCAACCATCTTATTCATCTCTACTCTCCTACCTTATTTTGTGAAGGGGGTTTTACTCTGACTGCTAGAAGCAAAAGAGTGTTGGTAACCCCTGGAGAAGATAAGGATAGGGGTTGGTACCTTCGGTATGTTGTTGTACCCACTATGGGCTTAGTGGGTGAAGAAAATCTTCCCTTCCCTGAGAAGTGGAATCGCGCACGTGAGTATGCTTTAGCTCACAGTTATTTACTTTTTCTCGTTTTAACTTAAGATGTTTTACTCACACCGTATCTGTTTCTTCTTCTCTCAGCAATCATGAATACTGTTGAGAATGTATCTGGTATTCGTGAATGGGTAGAAAAATTGTTGTCCGTTTGTTCCTTCAGAAGATAGATCTTGGAAATACCTCGTTGGGAGGTATGGTTGGCATGTAAAGACCCACGGTAAGTGAAGCTCTTGTTCTTGCTTCTTTCCTTACTCGAGTCTCTTCTTTCTTTGTCATTTAACTTTTTCCCTTTTAATAGGGTTCTCTGCTCGTGGGGTGTTTGCTTCATCTATCCCGAAGATGTCTTTGGCTCAGGCCCAAGAAATCATTGTTGGTTCAACTTCCTCGAAGAGTAAGATTAGTGAGTCTTGTTCCGTAGGGTGCTTTAGTGCACAGGCCACGGAGAAGGCGTGTAGTCTCAAATGATGAGATTACACCCTTAGCCTTGCCTTCCGTTTCTGTGATTGAGCACCCTATCCCTGATGATGTTTCACATCCTCCTATTCATGAGGGTGTTGATCTTGCTCCTGACGATGTCCCTTTGGATAGGGTCTTTCCTGCTTCTTTGAGAGAAGTTGTCTCATCCGTTCCTTTGTCTATTTCTGTTGCTTTGCTCGTAACTTTATCTACTCTTCAACCTCCGTGCCTGCTGTTTTGCCTGTGGCTTCTCCCGATCCTCAACCTTCCGTGCCTGTTGTTGTTCCATCTCTGCCTGCTTCAGTGCCTTCCGTTAGGGAAGTAGGGTCTTCCAGCAGAGAGATGCGGTAGGTGGTAATAGAGGTTCCAGCTGAGGGGAATCTTTTCAAGAAAACGGGTGAGCCCGAAGTGTGGCTCAAGCCTTTGATAGGTCCCTTTGAGAAAGCACGGTGCTCTTACTTGGGCCAATGAGGTCGTGCATACTTCTTTGAAGGTATGATTCAAGTTATCCTCTTTCATTTTCGTATATGAAATTTACCATATCTGACTGGTTTATTTCGTGTAAATTAACCTTATAGGCATAGAGCTTATGAAGAGGATTTCAAACACGGACCAAGAGACAAAAGAGTTGCAGGCCGATGTTGATAATTGGAAAGCACAGTATGATAGCCGAAGGATTGACATGGATGCTTTAGAAGAGGAAAGGAGTACCTTGAAGCGGCAGATGAGACTCATGGTAGCAGAACTGGCAGTAGAGAAGGCTTTTTGCAGTCAGGCTGATAAAGATAAGAGTGTTTTGGAGTCTTCGTTCGCGGCGCAGCTGTCCCGTGCCTCAGAGGAGATTAGAGAGTTGAAAAACTTGTTGGGGCAGAAGGAGGAATACTCAGGCGAGCTCGTGCAATCACTCCCTCGTACTCAAGAAGATCTTCGTAAGGCTTTAGACAAAGCTCAAACTTTATAGGAGTCGATTGTACAATTAAGGGTCGCCCATGAAGCTGCGGAAGCGGAGAATGATGGATTGAGAGCTGATCTTCAAGTATGGATGAAGGATTATGAAGATCTGGAAGAGGTGGCTGTTGTTGATGTGAGCTGGGCGTACATGAATTCTCGCCTTGACACATTGATGGAAATGAGTCAAAAGGGTTTTGACCTTAGTGCTGAAATAGCTAAAACTAAGGAAGCCATGGAGAAGGCTCAACAAGGTCATAACCTCTCTTCAGTTGATGGTGAGATTCCAGCCGCCCATTCCTCTTTATCCCCAGTTGCTCCCGTTTCTTCTGCCAATGAAGTCAACCCCTCTTGAAGAAATTTAGTTGGTTCATCCCTTTTTTTGTATCAATTGGTGGTTACCCCCAGTCCCATCGGGGGTAAATTTGGATTTCCTTAAAGTCCCCAAATGAAAACTTAGGGGCACCACAATGTATATAAAAAATTTATACGGCTAAGTATAAGTTAATACTTAGTTTTACCCGTTTTAATATATAAGTGTTAGTTTGACTTTTGTTGAGTTTCTGTTTCACTCTTTAAGTCTTTTGCATGCTTCATTTTTTGAGGTTTTAGTTTTACCTTCGAGTTTTGCATGTGGAATTCTTTAGACTGCTCGTACCTTTTTTGTAATAGGCACGGTGTAATATTAAATGTGTGCACTTTTGTAATAAGCATAGTTTATGGAAGAGGGCCCTTTATAATTGGCATGAAGAAAGCGTCTCAACTTCATGATAAATCAATAGAGTGATAGGAATTTTACACGTGTTTAAGAATGTTTCCAAGGAAAGTTTTTTGTTTGAACTTCCATGAAATTTTACATGTGTTTGGTTATCGTCTAAAACTCATGTTTGCAACTATTTTTGTTTAACAGATTTGATATACTTTTGTATTTCGTAACTGTTTTTCATAGGTAACAATTTTTCGATATTAATACAAGGAAACAAATATTTTTTACTAGTAACAGTTTTTATAAAGATTAGGGTTTTTACTCGCAACTGTTTTGGAAACAGTTTTCTAACAAGTACGAGGGAAATGTTTTCTTATTCGTAACTGTTTTTATTTCATAACAGTTTCTTGAACAAATACAAGGATTTAGATCCTTCATCCATAGCTGTTTCATTTGAGAACAATTTTCTAAATGAGTACATTGATGATGATCTTTTACCCCTAACTGTTTTTGTTACAACAGCTTTGAATAAGTATAAAGATGTACATTTCTTTCTCGTAACTAATATTTTGCCTTTCAACCTGAATATGTTCGAAGGTTTTTGCTTTTTGCATTAGGCTTTGTATTTGGATGGCTCTTTTGATTTCTTTCGATTCTGCTCGTGTCACTTGTCTCGTTGGGTAGATGGGTCTTCAGGCTCGAGCTTTTGACTTTCTGATAGTCTTCTTTGCTTCGTCTTAGCCTTCCATACTGTATAGTCCCCCAAGTGTTTGAGCTTTGAAGAATGAAATCTCGAGCACTTGATTATTCCTTCCTTGTGGTCCTTTTCCTGAAAAGGAAAAACATTCTGTACTCGAAGGTACATAGTTTTTTTTAGATGATGACTGCTTAACCCTTTTAAAACGTCCATCAGAAAGTGGAACCCTAGACCGGGAATTGTGTTATTTCCTCGCGTTTTTGCAGGTCTAATATCATCATCTGGTGATGGGATAGATTTATGCCTATCATCTAAAAAAGTTAGTAAATTTTTAAATGTTCAAAATAAAATTGAACGTGTGATACCTGACGGGGGATATTCTTTTCTTTTAGAATTAATACTTCTTTAGATGGATGGTGTTCCAGCTTGTTGGTAGAACTCTGCCATCCATAGCTTCCAACTCATAGGCGCCTTTCCCAGCTATGCCTCGGATTTTGTAAGGTCCTTCCCAGTTTGGATTTAACTTTCCTGCACCTGCTTCTTTCATTGATAGAAAGACTTTTTTTAGGACGAAGTCCCCAATCTTGAAGTATCTGAGATAAGCTTTATGGTTGTAATAACGCTCTATGATTTGTTTTTGAGCTACCATCTATATCAATGATGCTTCTCTCCGTGGTTCGAGCAGGTCCAAGTTGGTCCTTAATTCATCGTCGTTTTCACCCTCCATGGTTGTTGAGAACCTTATGCTTGGTTCGCCAATCTCCACAGGTATTAAGGCTTCTGAGCCATAAACAAGTGCGAACGGAGTTTCTCCCGTGGCTATTTTTGAAGTTGTTCTGTATGCCCATAGTACCGCTGGTAACTCATCAGGCCAGTTTCCTTTGGCTTTATCCAGC
>ML430287.1:76464-91849 GCA_005239525.1 Nicotiana knightiana | reverse complement strand
GGCGTTGAAGTGATCCGCTTGATTTTCCAACTTTCGAAGAATTCTGTGATTTGCGAGCCTATGAATTGTGGGCCATTATCACACACGATTTCCTTTGGTATTCCAAAGCGGCATATTATGTTTCTCCATAAGAAGATTTTAACTTCCTTTTCTCGCACTTATTTGAACGCTTCTGCCTCTCCCATTTTGTAAAATAGTCGGTTAGCACTAGTAAAAATTGTACCTGTCATTTAGCTGTGGGAAGAGGTCCCACTATGTCCATACCCCATTTCATGAAGGGCCATGGGGATATTATAGGATGTAATAATTCCGCTAGTCGATGCATGTTATTGGCAAACCTTTGGCATCGGTCACATTTGGATACGAAGTTCTCGGCTTCTTCTTCCATCTTAGACCAATAGTATCCAGCTCTGATTAGTTTTTTCACTAAGGATGTCGCTNCTTTGTTCGTTACTTCCGTGACTGCTGCGAGGTTAGCTAGTGCATCTGCTTCTGCATTTTCCTCTCTAGGTATTTGCATTACCTTCCATGTTTTGAATTGTCTCACGAGCTCTCGTGCTTTTTTGAGATACTGTTGCATTCTAGTCTCTCGACCGATGTAAGTCCCCTGTATTTGATTTACTGCCAGTTGGGAGTCGCTGTTGATCACAATTTTCTCGATTGAGAGCTCCCGTGCGAGTTCAAGCCCTGCAATAACAGCTTCGTACTCTGCTTCATTGTTAGTTATAGGATAACACTTGATAGCTTGTCATGTATTTTCACCCGTGGGTGATTAAGACTATGCCTGAGCCGGCACCTTTTATATTTGAAGAACCATTAGTGAACAAGGTCCATAGGCCTAGATTAGCATCGTTAAAGAGTTGTAACTCTTTTTCTACTTCAGGTACAATGCTATTACTAAAGTTAGCAACAAAATCAGCTAGTATTTGAGACTCAATTGCAGTCCTAGACTGATAGATTATTTCATGATCACTTAATTCTATGGCCCATTTGGCTAATCTTCCTGACAATTCCTGTTTATGCAGAATATTTCTTAAAGGATATGAGGTCACAACGGTGATTGGGTGGCATTGATAATATGGTCGTAATTTTCTAGATGCCATTATTAAAGCTAAGGCTAACTTTTCCAGATGTGGATATCTAGTCTCAGCATCTAGAAAAGTTTTACTTACATAATATATAGGTGATTGTTTACCTTTTTCTTATCTTACCAGTACTGCACTTACAGCAATTTCTGAGACAGCCAGGTAGATGTACAATCTTTCCCCTTCTTTTGTCTTTGAAAGCAATGGCGGTTTCGATAGATAAATCTTTAGATTCTTGAGGGCTTGCTGACATTCTTCAGTCCATTCGAACCGATTCTGCTTTTTGAGAACTGAGAAGAATTTAAAACTTTTTTCAGAAGATTTAGAAATGAACCTACCCAAAGCTGCTATTCTCCCTGTCAGTCTTTGAACTTCCTTTTTATTTGTTAAAATATCAGATATTTCCTTTATAGCTTTAATTTGAGCGGGATTTACCTCTATTCCTCTGTTTGATACAAGGAAACCCAAAAATTTACCTGATTGCACTCCAAAAGCGCATTTTTCTGGATTTAACTTCATATTATACCTGCATAAAATATCAAAAGCAGTAGAGAGATGCTGGAAATGGTCTTGTGCTTGTGTTGATTTTACCAACATATCATCAATATAGACTTCCATCGTCTTTCCAAGATGTTCTTGGAACATTTTAGTCACTAACCTTTGATAGGTGGCTCCAGCGTTTTTTAAGCCAAAAGGCATAACTTTATAACAGTAAGTCCCCTTGTTTGTAATGAAGGAAGTTTTTTCCTCATCGATGGATTCATTTTAATCTGATTAAAACCAGAATATGCATCTAAGAAGCTCAATAATTCATGACCTGATGTGGCATCAATCATTTGATCTATATGTGGCAATGGGAATGAATCTTTAGGGCATGAGTTATTTAAGTCAGTATAATCTACGCATACTCTCCACTTGCCATTTGTTTTAGGTACTACCACGGTGTTTTCTAGCTAGTTAGGGTACGTTACCTCTCGTATCGAACCAATCTTCAATAGTTTCTATACCTCTTCGTCGATCACTTGGTTCTTGAATGGTCCTTGCTTTCTTTTCTTCTGCTTAACAGGTACGAAGGATAGATTTTCATTTAGTTTATGAGTCATCACTTCTGGTGAGATGCCTGTCATATCTGAATGGGACCACGCAAATCAGTCTGCATTAGCCTTTAAATAATCAATTAACTTACCTCTTCGAGCGGGACCTAGCCTTGTGCCTATATACACTTTTGCTCAGGCTTTTGTTCAGATAATGGAATAGCTTCGAGCTCCTCCTTAATTGTTTTGATGTGCTCATCTTCCTCCGGTTCACGAATGACGTCCGGTTTGGAATCTGCATCTGTGTGGTATAGTACACCTTCCATGGTAACTTGATTCTCCTTCTCGTAAGTATTTTCTTTCATTCCTGTTTCAGCAATAATAATTTCCATACCAATTTGGGTAGTAATTTCTTCCATGCCCGTTTGGGCGGCGTTACATGCTTGGGAGATTCCCTTATCTCGTAATTCTTCCACCTCTATTTTCTTGTTGTAGTGTACCATAGAGTTTATATTTCTTGCGGTCTGCTGATCGCCTTTGATTTTTTGAATCCCCCATTCAGAGGGGAATTTAGTTACCTGATGCAACGTGGAGGGTATCGCTTTCATGTCGTGGATCCATGGCCTTCCAATGATCACGTTATAAGCCATGTCAGTATCGATGACTTGGAACCTGGCACTTTTGATCACCCCCTCAGCATAAGTGCTAAGCTCAATTTCTCCTTTTGTTATAACCGTAGAGTTATCAAACCCTGATATGGCTCGTGCTTTTGGGATTACTTGATTCCCCAGTAGCATTTCTTCCACGACTCTTAGCAAAATGATATTGACTGAACTGCCTGGATCAATCAACACTCTTTTTACGTTAGTGTCATGAATAAGTAAAGATATTACCAGAGCATCATTGTGCGGAAGCATTAATTTGCCGATATCTGCATCATCGAAGGTTATATTGTCTTCTTCCATATTTTCACGAGCCCGTTTTCCATGTGTAATTGTGAACTTTGTGGTTGTTTTGCAAATCACTCTGATACTTCTTCACCTACGTGTATCACGTTGACGGTTCGTTTTGGAGAAGGAGGCTTTGGGGGCTCCTGCTTGTTCCTCATATATGCCTGTTTACCTTTATCACTATAAACTTTCTACTTCACCTTGTAAAAATCTGCAATCCGCAGTTTTGTGCCCATGACCGTTGTGGAATTCACACCAGTGATCTGGGTTTCTTCTACTTGGATTTGACCGCATCTCTTTAGGTGACTTAACCTTGTATCCCATGTTCCTAAATATTGAGACAAGTTCAGTAGTACTTACATTAAAGGTATGATCCCCAATTTGAATACTACCTCTAGGTCGTTCATCTCGATTTTTTCTAGGATTTAGACAAGGATGAGACTACATCTCTTCCTTGTGGTCTATAGTCCGACCTAGTGTTTTTGAACCTGGGGCGGATATCGCGTCCTGAGGGCCCTAAGTAAGGATCATACCTGTTTTTACCTGATCTTCTATCTGATTCAGGACGTCTGGATCTGGAATGATCTTCATCTCTCGAACGAGCAATGATATCTTCTTCTATTCTGAGTTTAGTATTGTACCTGTTATATACATCGTTCCATGTTGTAGCGGGGAATTCTCTTAGACTTTCCTTAAGTCGTCTCGTGGCTTCTGAGCTTTTATCGTTTAGGTTGCTTGCAAATGCCATGGCTGCCCAATTATCAGGCACCCTGGGTAACTGCATTCTTTCTCGTTGAAACCTGTCTACAAACTCACGGAGTAGTTCCGTGTCTCCTTGTTTTATTTTGAATATGTCTTCCATTCTCTTCTCAACTTTTTGTGCACCAGAGTGTGCTTTTATAAACGAATCTGCAAGCTCAGCAAAAGAGTCAATAGAATTTTCAGGGAGAAGAGAATACCAGGTTAGGGCCCCTTTGGTAAGTGTTTCCCCAAATTTTTTGACAAGGGCTGATTCAATCTCTTGTTTTGTTAAGTCGTTGCCTTTTACCCCCAGTAGTGAAAGCAGTCACATGGTCACGTGGGTCAGTTGTTCCATCATAATTGGGAACGTCAGGCATTTTAAACTTCTTGGGTATAGGCAAGGGTGCCGCACTTGACTTCCGAGGTTGTTGAGAATATCTATCAACATCAATGCCTTTGATGATAGGTGGTACTCCAGGATTTTGTTCGATGTGATCGTTATGCTCCTTCATCTGTTTCTGCATGGTTAGCATTAAATTTTGTAATTCTGAGTTATTAGATATACCTGGTCTCGTTTCGAGAGATTCAATAAGAGTATCTCCTCTTCCTGAGTTTCCCAACCCAGATAAAGGATTTTCCATGGTGATGGTGTTATTGGGGGTGGCGTCGGCGGTGTAGGTAACACTGTCGGTAATCCTCTCACAAATTCTTGCAAAGCTTGGCTCACATACTCTGCAATCATTTGCTTTACACGATCTTGTTCCACAGTTTGATCATTATCACTATTGTTGTTATTGGATCTTTCTGGGGATTGTTCCCTTGAACCACGTGGGATTCCTGAAGGCGATGGAACTGGAGTTCCACTCCTTTGCTGGTTGTTGTCGTTGGAGTTTGACATAGTTCAGAGGATATCACTTGAAAAGCAAATAAAGATTATCAGATTCCTGGTAACGGAACCAGTTTGTTTAACCAAGGAATTAGACCCTTTGACTAAAGCTTATTTTAAGATGAATACGGGTTACTGATAATCAAAGAAATGGAGAAAAATGAATAATAGGTAATATTGCAGAAATATAGACAATCGAAGTCAATTATATTCGAGAATCAGATGCCTTTACAAGCTGTATTCCCCTCCCTTATATTGGAGATTCTTATAACATATAACTCTTGCTATGGTTGCTCATTAATGACTAATTATGACATTAATAAGGTGTTACAAAGGATAACGGTAATTGGGGTACGGTTACATAACATTCGAGTAATCAATTGTGGGTCTTTGAATCTGCTCGTAGCTTTGTCAAGATTCATTATCATTGTGCCTCTCTCCTTTTTTGATTAAATTGAGTTTCCCGTGGCTGATAAGCTCGAGGGTTTACTGAACCGTGCCTCTTTGTACCGTACCTCTTCAAAGGATCACATCCAGCTGTCGCGTTTTCCTGTGTCCACGTGACTGGCTGAGTTGTCAAAAGCTGGCTTATGTGTGAAACTCTTTTTTACCAATACAACGGTATGACTTGTTGTAACTCTACCTTTCATACAAGTAGTCGAAAGGGATGTATGAATCCTTTAGACACACCAATTCTGGATTCTTCTTCAGACCCATCATTTTGAGAAAACCCTTGCCTGTGCGGTTCTCAGGCATCAGCAACCCCAGAGATCTCTACTAGTAAAGGGGTCATTTCAAGGTTCCCAAAGCGGAATACGGGCCGATCACAATCCCAAAATAAAGTAGCAGCCTCTATCATCATCTTGTTTGGCTGGATATCTAAAAGAGAGGGTAGGTTGCACAGGTGTTTTCTGAAGAGCGTTTTGTCACTAGAATGGAGATCCTCCTACCAATTTAGCAGCTTAGGATGAACATTGGAGACCATACCGAATCTGGGGATTTCGTGCCTCATTTTCTGCAGAGCAAATAAGGTTAGGCCCTTACCCCACCAGACTCGATTATTTATCACCAATAATTAGCATGAAGCATTTAGTTCTCCAAATAAATGCACAGAATGTGAGGGCGTCCGTTTGGGTTTTTAGGGAACCCAATGGACTTGGACAAGCTGTCTTAAAGGCTATTGTGCGGACAACACGCTAGCCTGGCTAGGTTTGACCATGATGCATGCAGCAATATAACACAGTAAGGTTTCTATGGGGTTTTATACTGGTACCCTTGAGCGGACAACTCAAGGGGGAAGGCACAGAACTGTCGACTGCACCGCTGATCGACTAGTTTTACCGCAAATGTGCCTTTTCATAATTTAGGGGGTATTAGTATAGGAATAGCGCAACCACTCATTGTAAGCGTTGTTATAGGATTTTGTTTGGCACGAGTGGAATATGAATGTCGAGCATGATATACAATAAATAAGCATTTAAACAGGTAGGCATGTATTTGCACGTTAAGGAAAGTGGTAAAGAAATGCGACAGTTATGATTGAAAGCAGTTAAAAAGAAAACAAAAAGACATGTTAGTTTGTTCAGGTGAAATAAATACTTGAAAGGAAATAAATGGTTAATGGCATGTAACGGGGAAGAGGAAAGGATTAAAGCATTAAACAAAATTAAAGGTCCCAATTCACGAAGCAATTTATAATGGTAAAAGTCTAGGAGATCCCCAGCAGAGTCGCCATGTTGTCGCGCTCCCTTTTCCCCCCCTTTTTCAAAGTGGAGAGATCGGGTTTATGACATTTTGGGACAATTCCTTTTGAAGGAGGAGGGTTAAAAGGAAGAGTCACCACCTAACGATTTTTATGGTGCGTTAGGGCACCCAGAGTAGTTAACTCATAAGACTAGTTTGCATTACCAGAGTAAGGGCTTGAAGTTATCCCAAGGGGAAGGTATTAGGCACCCCTCGGGATCCACAACTGTGGTTCCCAGCCAAATGGTTTCATGAATTTTGGACAATAAGAAAATAATATGGCTCACATAAGAGGGGATTTCAAGTAAGCACTGAAATTACTAAGATTTAAAGAAAACTAAGTAATACATTTAAAAGAAATTGTCCTGGGTTTTAAAGCAATATGGATCACATAAGTGCAATACCCGATAGACAGAGCTACACGTGGTATTAACGCATCGGTCATCATATCCATATTCTACCCTTTCCCACCCCGCTAAGGTATTTAAAACGTGTGTTGGTCACGAAATCTATTGTGTGCTATTACCCGTCCCATCCTATCAGTCCTGGAGGAAGTTAGGGACTACTATTCCTAAAGGGTAGGTACAAGGCTGAACCCCTAGGTTTAAAGGACAAAATTCTAAATGACAAACAAAACAATTAGGAATGAAAATACAGGGAAGCACATAGAGGCAAATATGAGGCTCAGATATTCCTCCACAAGTTATACACATAAATAGCACGACTAAAACACAAGTAAAGTCTTTAACTTCAGAACCTAAAGCATGATTTCTAGGCGAGAATACAGTAATAGGCAGTGTTTCTACTGAGTTTCGGAGGAAGGATTTTTGCCAGTTTCAGACTATTGATCCTGACTTATTATTAACCAAACAGCACACAGAAAGAAGGTAGATATCCAGTTTTAGCAAGTTTAAGCCCTAAGGCTTTCCTAGGCGTATTAAACCACTCCAGTTACACTGTTTTAGCTCCTAGTTTTTAGAAAAATAGTCGTTAAGCAGGAATAAGTCTATTTTAGTTACCAGTTTTAGGAGAAATAATTGTGAAACATGGATAAGTCTGTTTTTAATCTTAACCAAGATAAAGGGGTGAATATAAATACAATCCTAAGGACATGGCATCTAAATGCAAAACAAGGTGCAGAAGGATGCAAATTTATACATGTTGTTCTAAATGCATGAGCGTCTTCAGTATTAGAATCTATTTTTTTTAGCAAGATTCATTAACACATTTTTGACTTAAAGCAAAGCATAGAGAGATATAATTCTTTGTTAGGTTGATGAAACCTAATACATGATTTCTAGGTGTTCATAGCATCGATTTATTTAACACATGATTTTGGCATAAATAACATGAGCATGCTGAGAATGAAATCCTAAGGGGACATCATTTCTAAAATGCAAGATTTGACAGTAATTTATTTATCCTAAAACAGGATTTCTAGGCGATGCAATTGTGAGAATTCTAAAGCAGGAACATTATGACATACATTTTTCCTGTTGTTATTCAACTATAAGCATGATTTCTAAGTGGATATAAGCATGATGAGATGCTGAAATAAAGAACCTAAGTATCAAGATATATAATGCATGAATGACATGTATTCCTAAGCATGGTGACTATTGCACATACATAAAAATAAAGTGAACCTATAGGCATGGTTTCTACCCGGAACTTGTACTATAGCATGCATATTCCCCACCCATTTCACTATCCAGCCCCATAGTCGTTTACAATTAATTATACAGACCAGCATTGCACAAATTACATAAGTAAATAAGAAAATTAAGAAGTTACACTATAGGGAGCCTAACAATAGGCCCAAATCTCCAGATCCAAAAATGCCATGTGCCATAGCTTTTTATAACCTAGGTGTGTCAGAGTTCCTAAGGACCTCAGAGGATCCCAGGCAGTGCTCACACCCAGGTATCCTAGCCAGGAATGAGTAAGTGCAGTGTGGAATGACAGCCTTGTGTGTTAGAGTTCAATGGGTACTCAAATGGTCTCCAAGGCAGTGCTCACACGAAGGGGGCTGAACTTAGAAACTAGGAGTAGTGAGATGTGCTCATTGTTTTTAGAAGAAGAGGGTTGGAAATAGTTTCTGAAACAGTTGTTTTGAAATAGGATTTAGAGAAAAACATAAGAGTTTGCATTTTATGAAAAAAACCAGTTTAAGGAGGAAAAGAAATAGGACAATCAACAACTCAGAAAACATACATAGTTCAGGAAACCAAACACAAACAAGGAAAAGGGAATTGGGAACAAGAAATACATCTGTGAAAGCATAGTTGCACATAGGTTAACATCAGAGAAGTCTTACAGGACTTAACTAGTCACAGCAATAGTTTATCACAAAGTATTCATGCTAAGAGTTTAATAGCATTAAACAAAGTTACATATTAGGTTCAGGATTACATAGTAACTAGGTATCATGAATACCTGCTTATAGTGTCAGGAATCGGGGGGGAGCAGATTCTTAATGAAACATATAAGAAAAGTACTGGACATGCTGAACTGAAGAGGAAGGGAGATCATATAGACAACTAGACATGCTAAACATAGAGGGAAAGAGAGATCACATAGACAAAGTAGACATGCTGAACTAAAGGGAGATCATATAGACAACTAGACATGCTAAACTTAGAGGAAATAGAGGAAAAGAGAGATCACATAGACAAAGTAGACATGTTGAACTAAAGAGAGATCACATAGACAACTAGACATGCTAATTTCAAGGCAAACAGCAGAACCACAAGTAGAGAAATAAAAGGAATCTTGATATAAACAGAATCATATTGTTCTAGATGCTGTAAACTTAAATTGAAACCATACTAGTTTTGAATGAGTGTAAAGTGAAGAGAAGCAGAGCAGTAGTGTGTAGATGTAACAGAACAGTTAAACAGCAGAGCAATAACACAATAGAATCACACAGTCTTCGCTTGTAGCCGACTGAGTTGCAAGTAACAGCAAGAGAAGCAAGACAGTGTGTGTGTGTATGTAGAGAGAGCTTAGAACAGTGTCTCTTGTTATTTTCTTGTTATTGAAAGACTAGGAGTATTTATAGCTTAAAACAAGTAGAAGAATAAGGTAAGAAGTACACAGTTATGGAACTAATACCAATCAGAATCAATCAATGTCTGGACTCCCTTTAATTAGGGAGTCAATACTCAAATGGATACAAGTTGTATCAAGTAAGGAAAAGGATCAATTATAGGATTAACTTTACCATAATTAAAGCATGTGGCACGTAATAAGGGCTGAATACAAAATGCCCCGAGTGAGGAAAGTATATGTCAAATATTTGAAAATATATTTAGACACGTAAAATATGGTAGAATATAATTTGATTCAGAAAATAAATCATAGGAATCACGTATAGGACTAAAATCACAAGGGAATCAGTTTTAATTAAGGAAAATATCACACATGTAAGGAAGTAATTCATAATCAGTAAAAGGTTCTAAGGAAAACACATATGAGTTACAGTTTTGAGAAAAGATATCACAACCTTGAGGGAGATCAATAGAACCAGTAGGTAATACTATGTAAGGGCTAATATAACAAGTAATCGAGTCTGTTAAGCAATAAATAGCACAAAATCAGAGAAAACCTTAGGCAAGCAGTAGAGGACAACAGAAGATTGAAAATCGTAGGTAAAGCAAGAATCACACAGGTTCATAGATGAACATTGATGTTAGACATAATAGAAACACAGAGATAGTAAACTTTAACAACAACAACAGGATAGAAATCATAGAGAAGCTTAACATCTACGAGAGATAAGAGTTCAAACAACGTATCAATCATATATAGATTCAGAGTTTAGGGAAAACTTGGGGTTTTCAGTAAAGCAAGTTAAAAATGATAGAAGCTTTGAATAAATCATTGAATAATAGAAAGACACAAAGAATCACATAAAACAGAAGCAAGAAATCGTTTCTTAAAAAGGGGTATGAAACCCTAATTTTTGAAATGAAAGATTGCTTAAAGATGAAGGTTTTTTTCAGAGAAAAACATGTAAAGAAGCTTCGTAATATCGTAGATCTAAAGGAAATCGCAAAGACATAAGGTTAGGGTTTCGTGGGACCCAGAGAAGTAGGAAAAACCTCAAAGACGTCGTCGGCTTAAGCCGGAAAGGTTGTAGTTCTTACTCAGATGGCCCGGGAAGACCGGAAAGTGGCATGGGGCCATGGGAGGTGAGTGAACCGCTCCAGGTTCGCCTGAGGGCTTTATGGTATCACTGGACTGGTGAAAGGTGAACAGGTAGCCATGAGACGATGAGGAGCCATGGTTTCTGGTAAGAGGACCAGCCGGAGAAGATGACATGACTCCATCGGAGGAGAGAAGCCAAAGGAGGCTTCTAGAGAGAACTAGAGAAGATTAGAGAGANTTGGAAAGTGGGGGGGGGGGGGGGGGGGGGGTAATTGAGTTTAATTATGGTAATTAGGATCTGGACCGTTGATCTTATTTGATCAACGGTTCAAATCAGGTGTGGAGTTGGGCCGGGTAGGAACGGGTATTGGGCTGGGTTAGAGAATGGTTTTGGGTCAGGTAGGGTTCGGTTAAAGGTTGGCTAAAATTTAAATAAAATGGGGCTAAATGTTAAATACCCTAAAAAATAAGATAATTAATTAATTAAAATAGCTGCTAATGGTGTAAAATGAAAATTAAAACCAAATAAATGAAATTAAGACAATTGACTAATATATAAAAATATAAATGATCATTTATTGATTTTAGAAATGGTATAAATGTACATTTGTGCTATAATTGCAAAAACTGCTGAAATTAACTAAATAATGTCAATATTGGCTAATTTGTGAAATAATTAAATACTAAGGGAATTAAATAGGATATAAATAACATATTGAGTAAGAAAAATGATTTGAAATTATTTATAACATCATTTATGAATAATTATGGGATATAAAGTATTAAATAAACAGAAAAATAATTCGATAAAAATACGAAAAATTGTGGGAAAATACCAGTTACTGTAAAGAGTGATTTTGAAAGTATATATGCAAGTTTGAAAATAATTTGAGGAAAAATTGGGTATCAACATAGTACGCCAGATGTACTAGGGTAAATCATCTAGTAGCTGGAGATGATGAAGGAATCGCAAGCTGACTAGGTTCCCCAAAGTGTTCGGGAACGAGACCTCCCCCCCCCCCAAACAGAAGAAGCAGCAACAACCTCGTATACCAGTGAATATGTAGATCATTTGTCTCGCCGGTGATGTCGGGGTGCAATATCTCCAAATACTGTCTAATAGCTATCAAACTCATATGGCTGGCCCTTGAATGTGCGGTCTCATCCTGTGGCCTGAAACCAGTGAGCTACTGCAGCATGTCCAAATACTGCCCACGCGTCATAAATCTCATAGCCTGAGGCAGTGCAATGGGCAGGCCATCAACATGCATCCCCTATAAAACCTCCACGTCCTGCACCATGATGGTTGCCTCGCCAATGGGCAGGTGAAAAGTGTGCGTCCCCGGTCGCCACCGCTCTATCAAGGCCGTGATCAAAGACCAATCGAGCTGCAACCGCCCGATCTCAAAAATCCTGTAAAAGTCTGTATCCCACAGGCGCTGGACTACACGAGGATGGAGATCTCTGTCCCTCATAAAAACATGTCGTCCACTCTCCTGGCGCGGAGAGTCTGGGCCAATAACTCTCCCTCCCATACGTAGGAGGACCAATGATCGCCCTGTAACACTAATAGGTCATCAGAGACAGGTCCCGGATGCATAGGTGGCACGTCCATGTCGTCTACTGTAAATTAAACAATATTAATTGTATGTTAGATCTGTAAATTAAATAATTATTTTTATAATTATACAATATTTAATTAGATAGAGTATATATCTATGGGTTCCAAGCTCGATATTTGAGGTCCAGTAGCACCAAACTATCCTGAATTCTTATGTGTGTCAATTTTACTATTTTTATAATTTTGTGTATTTGTTTTGTAAATTAAAAAATTAATTTTAGTCATATTTAATGGGACAGAGTATATACCTATGGGTTCCAGGCTCGATATTTGAGGCACGGTAGTACCAAGCTATCCTGAATTCTTAAGTGTGTCAATTTTAATATTTTCATAATTTGTGTGTTTGTTTTATAAATTAAATAATTAATTTTTGTAAATTGCACAGAGTTTGTGTTTGATCTATCAGTATAAGAGATAGTTAAACTACAGGGATTCTATGCTAAAAGGCTCTACATTTTACTACGCTAAAAGGGCACTAGTCTTTAAGCAAAAAAAAAAATCTAAACTAAATAAAAACAAAAAATATATTTTAATCACAAAAAATTCACGAAAATACATATAAAGCAGTTAAAGAAATTATTAGTAACATTTTTATTAACAAAAAATAATAATTTCTCAATTTTTACATATATTTTTAGAGCACTAATATCTTAGTCCGGATAAAAATAACATACTAGTTTAATTATAACAAAAATACAAAACAACATTGAAACACATTCAAAATAACTAATATGCATTATTATACGAATTTCGACATAAACTACATCGAAATACCTCGATTTATGTTTTTCGGAAAGTCGATGAATTTAAATTTTGAGACCGAAACGAGGAAACCACAACAATAGAAGGCTTAGGTAGGATGTGGGACCTACAATCTTATCTTTTTGTGTGACGGGTGGGGTCCACTCGAATTTATTTTGGAGAAAAATAGGGGGGGAGGGGGGACCGCTGGGGAGGGTCGTCTGGTTCGAATGTGGGGAAGAAGGAGGGACCGTTTATTTAAACAGGTATAGCGCGGTTATATACCGCACTATACCTAACTGTCTTGTCAGCCTAGTATAGCGCGGTTCTTTAATGCGTTATACATATATAGCGCTGTTTTAAAGAGTGCTATACCTTAACGGTCAAAACACCGTTAAAGCATAGCGCTCTTTAAAAGAACGTCATATATAAACGGCCAAAATCATTGCATTGTTAATACCATTGTATAGGAAGATATATTGTGTAAATAAATATTGACGCACCGATCGTTCGTTTTCCGAGATCTTGTTTTCCATTCCAGTTGCATTGGACTTGTACAGGATGTGGTATTGTGTTGCGAATCTTAACAGTACAGGATTCAGCTATGGAAGGAGAAAAGATGGAACAAAATGTGAGAAGAAAGCATAAGGTAAAGTAATGGCTAATTAGGGAAGCCATCTATCTTTGTTTGTATGGTATAATATTTCCTTCCCTCTGGTCCTTTTTATGTGTCAAATTTAACATAAGCAAAATTTCCAAATATTTTGTCAGGTTAAAAAAGTCAGGAAGTCATTAATATTTTTTTTCACCCTTAAATAAGACATATAGTTATAATTAGTTACTCATTTAGAGTAAAAATTGTGCGGGGCACCCTATTTGGTCGCCCCCATTTAACTTATACCCGCTTTTTAAAAACTTTTAACTTGTATCCACTTTTTAAATAACTTCAGCTCCTATTTCCCTCGCTGAGCTGAAGTTCGCCAGTTATAAAGACAAAACTTCAGCATACGGGGCTGAAGTTTCTCAGTTACAAAGAAAAAACTTCAGCTCTAGAGCTGAAATTCCCAAGTTATAAAGACAACAACTTCAGCCCCGTATGCTGAAGTTTTTGTCTTTTGTCAAGGGGGAACTTCAGCATACGGGCTGAAGTTTCCCCAGTCACACTGGAGAACTTTAGCTCTAGAGCTGAAGTTCTTCAGCTCTAGTAAATAGGTCTTTGTAAATGGAGAACTTCAGCATACGGGCTGAAGTTTCCCCAGTCACACTGGAGAACTTTAGCTCTAGAGCTGAAGTTCTTCAGCTCTAGTAAATAGGTCTTTGTAAATGGAGAACTTCAGCATACGGGCTGAAGTTTCCCCAGTCACACTGGAGAACTTTAGCTCTAGAGCTGAAGTTCTTCAGCTCTAGTAAATAGGTCTTTGTAAATGGAGAACTTCAGCATACGGGCTGAAGTTTCCCCAGTCACACTGGAGAACTTTAGCTCTAGAGCTGAAGTTCTTCAGCTCTAGTAAATAGGTCTTTGTAAATGGAGAACTTCAGCATACGGGCTGAAGTTTCCCCAGTCACACTGGAGAACTTTAGCTCTAGAGCTGAAGTTCTTCAGCTCTAGTAAATAGGTCTTTGTAAATGGAGAACTTCAGCATACGGGGCTGAAGTTGTTGTCTTTATAACTTGGGAACGTCAGCCCCGTATGCTGAAGTTCCCCATTTACAAAGACCTATTTACTAGAGCTGAAGAACTTCAGCTCTAGAGCTGAAGTTCACAAGCTACTTCAGGCCCGTCTACTAGAATGCTGAAGTTTTGCGTGATTGCCTTTGCTACTCCAGTCCCGCATGCTGAAGTTATGCGCAAAAGCGGGTACGGATGCAAATTTTTTTACAAAGCGGGTATAAGTTAAAACGTGGCACAAAAAGTGAGTACGGATGCAAAAGCCCCTCATTTAGACGAGTGTGGATCAAACATTAAACAACATATAAAAAGGACTAGCTAGCAACTTCTCTTTTCTACTATTATTATAGAAGGGATTCTTGTGACCATGAAAATACAGTAATAACTTTTTGAATAAATATGAAACATGACTTATACTCACAAGTTCTAAAAATTATCACAAATACCCAATAATATCACGTATTGTGCTTACAATGACCTTGTTTTTAGAAAAGAATTGTATCTATTTTTCATTTTTCACTTAAAAAGAACGATATTATTCACACTCTCAACTCTCAAGTTCAAAATAGCCAAAATTTTAGTTGTAGAATCTAGTCAAACTTAAATGTATCAATAACATAACCGCAACTAATATGAAAGACTATCCAATTTTCTTATCTTGGCAGTGTTTTACATTTGTAAACTTGAGACGTTCAAAGCAATTATCCGCCTCCAAATAGTATTATACCAACACCAATTAATTTTACACACACACACACACATATATA
>ML430287.1:52966-76390 GCA_005239525.1 Nicotiana knightiana | reverse complement strand
GGGGGGGGGGGGGGATGCCTCAACAAAAATCGAATGAGAAATTTGGGAGAAATACAATAATTTCTGAAATCAAAACAAAACAAGGGTAAAATTGAAGAAAATAGAATATCATGTATATAAGAAATTTATATGTCAGTCCTTTTCCTTTTATCTCCTTCTCGAATTTTCCTCTTGATCAGTTTTCATTCTTGTAATACCTTGATCAATTTGATCAGGTCTGTCACGCTTGGACCGAAATGTTAAGGCCCCACAAAGACATTTCCGGCTTTTTAAGCCAAGGCAGTATGTGAAGTAAGTATTTGTTGAGCACTTAAAAAGTGCTTAAATGAAGTACTAAAAAGCTACTTAAATTAAGCCAATCCAAACGAGTACTGCTTTTGCGACTCAAATAAACGTTTAGGTGAACCATTTATGATAATAAGAAAATCTCACTGTAGACACTCATTCACAATAAGAGAAGCATCTTGCCACCCACAAATGTAGGGAAACAATACAAAGAACTAAAGATATGGAACAAACATACTAATAATTGAAGGGGGAAAAGCCAAATATGTTATCAGAAACTTAATATAGATAATCTACTCGATCAGTTCAACTTAACATAATTCCATAATATATTAGTTATGAACAAATCAGATCACAAAATACTTCAAGATTAGCGTCATAAATACAACAAATCCTTATCTAGTTATCACACCTTAAAGAAATCCAACAACATCAAACCCACTGTAATCCCACGTGTGGGTCTGGGAAAGGTAGTGTGTACATAGACATTACCCTTTCAAAATGAAGGCAGAGATAATAGAGTTCTTCAACAATGATTATCATTTTCACTAAACAAAGAGAAGTAGATTGTGTATGGAAGACACTAAGGCACAATACATTAATTCACTCGATATGTTTCATAACCATCAATTAGCAAACATACGATACCTTAACTCACATCCTTGTTTGATTATACACAGGAAAATGACTACTAAAATTCCAGCGTTACCAACAGCCTAGTCAAAAGGAATAAACTCTTCTTCTTGCTTAGCATCTATCCAAATTTAGAGGCAATCAATGTCGACAACAACCAAAGAGAAAAATAAAAGATGAATGAAATAAGAGGCCGCCCAATTTCACGATATAACGAAATAACTCCATATGACAGAAGAAAAGATATCAGATAATTGTTTGAGTTGGTCCATAAGTTGCACAAAGCAACTAATCAGATAGTATGAGCTTACTTACACTATCAGGCCCTTATTTGCCTCGGATCTCTTCTGGAAATCAAGACCACTTCTTGATTGCCTATATGCAGGGACGTGAGTGTAGCCATTACAATGTCAACAACCAAAGGAAAAATAAATACCAGCCAATCAAAGTCAGAGGGTACTATCATCAGAGGCAGCTTAATTTCATGTTAGTAGTTTATTAAAGAAATAACTTCAATATTTATACGCTATCCAGGCACTTCATCCACTTATTGATGCATTCAATATTCAAAGTCGGGAATGAAGTTAGCTAACATTGAGATGTTATTTTGTATGACATCCAGACTAACTGACAATCGAATATAATGTTTAATATCTAAGGCTAATAAGTATTATTAGTCTATAAAGAAAACAGCTAAAACGGGGGAAGAACAATGATAATATTCATGACACTAAGGGGTAATCCTTTGTCTTATTTAGACCCTTCTGAAAAATCTACATTACATACTCTTTTCTTACGAGATGCTGGGAATCCCGTTGAGTTCTTACGCTTTCATGTTGACAACTCAAATCATTCGATTACTACAGAAGAAAAGATATCAGACAATTGTTTCAAACTATCAAGTTGAGTTGGTCCAAGACCACTTCTTGATTGCCTATATGCAGGGACGTGAGTGTAGCCATTACAATGTCAACCACCAAAGAAAAAATAAATATCAGTCGATCAAAATCAGAGGGTACTATCATCAGAGGCAGCTTAATTTCAAGTTAGTAGTTTATCCAAGCACTTCATCCACCTATTGATGCATTCAATATTCAAAGTCGGGAATGAAAGTTAGCTAACATTGAGATGTTATTTTGTATGACATCCAGACTAACTGACAATCGAATATAATGTTTAATATCTAAGGCTAATAAGTATTATTAGTCTATAAAGAAAAGAGCTAAAACGGGGGAAGAACAATGATAATATTCAGGAATATTCAGGACACTAAGGGGTAAATTATATCCGGACGATGTTTAACTAGGATTCTTTCATATCATGAAATGGTTTCAACATAACACAATAAGAATAATGAGCATAAAACAATTCTAACATGAATGTACCTCAAACATCATTCCAAATGTAATAGTTCTACTAAAGGAGTTAGATACATTCCAAATATCACAAGATAACCCCTCAATATCATAAAGCATTGTTTGGTTAGCTTTCAAAAAGTTTCACCCATTTATTCTAAGCATTACCGACCTTATGACACATATCGACTTCCCAAGGAAAACAAGCCATCAGTGCAAAGTCCACACTGGATCCATTGGCCTGATCTTAGATTTTCTATTCTCTTGAAGCATTTGTTTTCCACATCATACCACTCAAGACTTTTAGAATTCACATCTATAAGAATTTTCCCTTCTCTGTGATCTATTGGAGTAATAAACCCCTTGTTGAGATTAAACATGCCCAGATCAATTATGTACTCCTTAACCCACATATACTTATTGGAATCTTTCAACACCCACATATCCATGGTAGATTTGTCCTCAGATAAATCAACCAAGCACAACATCTCCTTCATTTCCATCAATGACAAAGCTCTCTCGGGATGAAAACGGCCTTCTGGTAGCACTATTGTACCAAACTCCTCTTTCCCCAAATCGAACGAAACAATTGCATCAATCTGGACATGATTATACTTATCCCTACATACAATCCAATAAAACATATCGTCAACCAAAACCCCCCAACTACGAAGAAAATACAGGCATTTTGCACTAACAACCTTCCAAGAACGATCTTTCAAACAACAATCATCAGTCCACCTCATAACCTCACACCCAGTATCACTATCAATACCAGGAGCATTAACCAAAATATATTCATTCCTCTCCTTTATATACCCAAAAGCAATACCGTTACAAATAGGAGGAATACTAGTACAACAAGGTAACTTAACCAATTCTTGAGTACTTGGATTACATACAGAAAACCCTTCCGGGCCAACAAAACAAATTAACTCCCCTTTAGAAGGCAACAGAACGGCCAAACCATCCAAAGTCAAAGTAAAGTCAAAATTATGATTCCCGTCAAAATCAACCGACGACATACATACTCTAGTAGCAGCGATTGAGTTACGTTTTATACTGTGGAGAAAAAGAATGTTGGTTTTTTTAGAAGAACGTGCTCTGTGAAGGGATTTGAAAAATGGGTCAGAAATTAGGGTTTTCCATTCTTTACAAACGCACCTTAATTTACCCAATGACTTTGTGGGTAATCTTGAGAAAATGTCCATTGCAATATCCTTTGACAGTAGTGTGAAACCGATTATCATCTTTGCTTTGGAAGAAGAAACGGTTCTTGATTTTGACTCCATCTCTCTCTTGTGTTTTCTGGGATAAAAGAAAGAACTCTCACAATTGAACGTTGAAGAGTAAAGTAATGGTAGAAGTGTGTTTTTCTTTGTGGTCTATCAATCAATGTACGCTTTCTTCGTCGCAATATCTACTGTGATGGGTTTTTAAACAGAGTAACGTCTCTCTTTCTTCGTCGCAATATATTGCTTCCAAAAATCGGCGTAATGTCTAAAATACCCTTTTTGGCGCTCTTTTTCACAAACAAAATGGAAATTTATCTCGTATTTCAAAGTTATACCCCTTATTTATTGTGAATCAAAATTATTTTAAAATTTTATATTTTATCGCAAAATAAATATTTATGGTATATACAACCATTGAGGCATGAAATACGCTATTTCTGTTTTTTCTCTCTTAGACAGCTGGACATACATATTTTTAAGGTGATTGTCGTTACTGTATTCATGAATACATGGTGCGAATACATGCGTGCACAACTGGACTGCCCTGATTTTAGGTGTTTTTTGATGTTGTATTCATAAATACAGCAGCGCGACTACATGTGAATACATGCGCGTACAGCTAGACTATTTTAGGCGCTTTTTGTTGTTGTATTCATGACATGTGAATACATGCGCGTACAGTTGTACTACACTGATTTTTACGCGTACAACTGAATTCATGAATACAACAGCGCTAATACACTACCGTAACAACTAAATAGTAACTATAGGAAGTAATTATGTATATGGTAGCTCTAGAAAATTAATAGCCACTAAACAATAGTGGTTTCCGAAAATACCTCACAAAAAATGTTGAATGTACTTCCCTAACTGTTCCCAGATAAAGAGAGTACTAATATATCCATTATCCTATTTCATGTGGCACAATTAATTAGGAGTGGAAAACGGACGGGTGGGGTCGGATATGGTTCGGTCGGAAACGGATGATGAAACGGATAAATTATCTGACCCGACCCATTTTAATACGGATACAAAATTTGTTAATCGGCGGATAATATGGATAACCATATTATCTATGACTTCTTGCTTATGATCACTCTTGTGCGAATTCTTAGTCTCCCTAACTTGAGGAACCCCAATTTAAGACTTTACAAATGTAAAAGTGAGATCCACTGGTTATCTATTGGTTATCCATTTTCTAAATGGATAATATGGTTCTTATCCATATTTGATTCGTATTTAAAAAGTTCATTATCCAATCCAATTTTTAGTGAATAATATGGGTGGTTAACTATTTTCTTTTAACCATTTTGTCACTCCTACTATTAATTATCATCACAAACTTAGTAAGATTTGTAATATGAATACACTTACGCTTTGTAGAGATATAAGGCGTCATTTGAGGATTCCATTTCCTAGTACCATCATGCCTCCATCATCTCGTCCAAATTTATGTTCCAATATCTTATTATTATTTCTTCTCACAAACACCTCTATAATATAATCAACTTCACATACATCTCTTGTATTTTAAAATTAAATATCTCCACTCCTTATACTATGAAAAGGATAGTGAAAATTCATATGCGAATGAAAAATTGCTTGAGATTGAGGCATCAATATTATTATTGTTGTAATTTTACACTCATATATCTTCACAAGAACAAACCATCCAAACATGGTCGATCTAGAACTTAAAATTTGTATATATGTTGAAAATAAAAAATGGATACTTTATATAATTAGTTGAAATATCAGTGGATTATAGCAGTAAAACCATTTGTGTCTCTTGAAATAACTTGTCACGTATTCAAGTCGTCTGCAAATTCTATGCGCTGCTCGCTAAATTGTACCTCAAGGTGTACTGTGCAACACTTCCGCCAAGTGCTTATAATACACTCAACTTATATTGCTATGCACCAGCTAAATCTTTGCACTGCAGCAATAGGCATAGACTTTATGTCGTGTCTTATTTGTTATAGTTTCTTAAGGCTGCTTCCTGTAGTTGCCTCAAGATGTCCTCTTTTTTCTTTGTATGGTGTCTTATCTTTTGATACATCTGGCTTCGACACAGAATTCACAAACCAAAAACCTCTCTCCCAATTTTTTCCTCTTGGAAAAAGGACGGATACGAGTAAGTATTTGTTGAAAAAGAGAAATAGCATTCATACCTCCTCAGAAGCTTGGATATATCAAAATGTCAGTGATGCAAAAAGACCATTTAACTTATCATTTGCTGATGTTATTTGTACATTCGGATTTTTCCCCATAAAGCCTCACACCTATGGTACAGTCGTAGTATTATACAGTCATCACAGAAAAGCCTATTGCATTTCTACAGTTTTCAATCCATGTTAAGGTTCCCACGATTAGGTATTTGCTTGGAAGTTCCCCAGCACCTGGTGCAAGATATGTTATCTTTTTCCTGAAAATGGGAGGATAAAGATCTTACTCGCACTCATAATAGCAAAAATAACTGTCTAATAAGAGGAGAGTTCGAGTCCACACCTATGCATGTCAACGTCTGTGATATAGATGAATCCGGCAACATTACTGTCATGGGAAGAAAAGAAGGAAGTATATGAGATGGCAGGAATATACACCACTTTGCATAATTGTAATGAACAGCATAATACTCAATGTGGTAGATGCTTCAATAGCAAAAATACATTTTGAAAGAAACAGTGAAGGAAATGAAATAGTAGTTACCTCGCCACCGAATTTTACAAGATTACGATACTACAATTGTTACCGGAGCCAAGAAGACTAAAGAGAATAATGCCAAATTTCCAGGCTACTGTCACTAATGGATGAAACTGAGGCTCACTGTTATGTCAAACTTGTCTTATTTAAGCTTTTTTCAGAGAGGAGTGCGGCAAATGGTCCCATGAAGGCATTAACCCCTCACTGCCAACAACAAAAACTAGTATCCTTCGGCAAAACAATTTAAGGATAAATTCAGAAATGACTATCACTCCCATTAGGCTTTCCAAATAAGTTACTATTTATTGCCATAAATTTTAATAGAAGTCATGTATTACATGCTGGCTTATCTTGTCATTTTAATAAACAGGGGTTTCTTTTATAGCTAGGTCTCACAAATTTAGAACAGTAATTCCAAAAATGAACGGAATAGAGGATATGGAAACATCACAACTGTTTCTGTTAGCAAGACTGGGTAAAATCTATTTCAGTTAAGCAAATGGTGAAATTCAAAGATAGATGCACCCTTGCAAGGCTATATATATCTCATGCCTATTAATGATGCTTATTGGTTAATTGACAGGCAGGGTAGTCAGCGAGCTTAGGGTTGAAGAATAACCTAGTCACTTATGTGGTACCTGTCCGGACCAGCTTGCGCGCGACCTCCCACCAGCATAGGTACCACATAACCTTAAACTCTTTTAGCTAAAACAGAATAACCTAAATCCACTAAAAATAAAGATGACGATAGAAAAATGAAGTCAACCTTACCTGGAGATTATTTGATCTGGTTCATTGGCATACGAGACGGAAAGAACCAAATGAAGCAAGTCCCGGTTGATACTAACAGGAACCAATCTTGTAGGATCTGCAGCAAGCTCTGCACCAATAGGTAAAGCTGAGCGTGGAGCCTGTGGTCCACCACCAATTCGGTAGATGAACAAGTCACCGAAGTTCACTACATTAGAATGTGGTGAGAGGTCCTAGAAAACCTGCAGAATGTCCAGGGATCACCCCAAATGACATACTGTGTTGCATTTATCTTCTCCGATACTTTTCCAGAAAGAGAATACCACAGTACTCACTTTCAGCATTTCCTAAACTGAATGGAAAAGAAACCAAGAGAATCTTCTGGACTAAAGAGCTTCAACCCCACAAAACTCCCTGCACTGAGCTCATAGCTTACACGTCCTACTAAATGTACAACGGCTGCATTGATTTAATCCCCTGGTGAATTGGAATTCTGCTCAATCTTTCAGAAATATCATACACTATTTTGTTAGTTCATTCAACTCAGGTCCTAAACTCTTACACTAATCCTCGATTAAACAGACTCGAGAAGAGAGTTATGTGAACAGATAACCTTTGCCAGTTTCAGTAAAATCATTCTACTTCTCTTACTCATAACCCACATAAAAAAGTAACCCATATAGCAGATATAAATAAGTTTTAGAAGGGATTATACTAATTTTGTCCATAATATTTGAAGCAAATTTTGTACTGAGCTTGCCTATTTGTCAGTTGTCTACTGTCTAAGAGACCAGGGAGAAAAACTGTACTGACAAGTAGAACGATCAAAAGTCAAATAACATAAGGCTAAAACGGAAGTGCGGAATTATCAAAATTAAATGCTTTATTAACTGCAAAGCTTCTTATTCAAGCTTAGTATCCCTCATTTCATAGACAATTTCGACACAGTTGGGGAAATTCTGAAATTTCAGAGGCTTGGTTTAATAAAGTATCTGATTATCAAAGAGAGGCTACATTGCTTACTCCTAGTAACAATAGTGAAGCATGTAAATGGGTGAAGAACAGACGATAAATGAGATAGAAGAGTTCCAAATATGTGTATTATTCTTCATTAAAAGAGAAACGCCAATCACTACTTTCATATCTGGTTTCTTGTAAGTTTAAGCACTGTGCACCATTTTCTTCTCTAACTTTCTGAAGACTAGTTGAAGTAACAAGCCTCCCAGGTGAAGTACTTCCTAGACAGCTGTCTATTGGAGAGTAGAAATTTCAACCAATAAAGAGACCTCAGGTGTTGGCATTTTGATCAATACTACAAATAATGGCGAAAAGATATCAGCGCAAGGTAAGCTAGTGCTCACTTTGGAAGACTTGCTTGAATATTAGCTTTCAAAATGTTAATATGCCTAATTAGTAACTATTTCTTCTTTTATTAGGTAAGCGTAGAATATATCTTTGAGGTTTTGAATTATAGTCCCTTCGTTCATAGCACTCAAGTTTCCCTTTATATTTAACCCCATGGCATACATACCAAAGTCCTTCATGTGCAAAATTAATCATATGAATGAACTTCACCGTCAGTAGGGAGCATACCTGACCCAAGACAAGAATAACTGTGGCATTGAATGTATCAATGGCATGGAGTAGCAACTGCAAAAGACGACCAAATGGTGACCACAACTCTCTAAATGCCACCCTCACTGTTTTTTACACACAACAAAATGGAATTGAGCTTAAATACCTCATAACCAACTCCCTCTATCCATTCCATTGTATTTATTACCATGCCTGAAGCTCGAGATTCAGCATTGCTAGAAAATTGCCTCTCCAGAGTCTGAGCTAGCTCCTTGACGAGTACCTTGTAGTGATCTATGTTGGAATTGTTAAATAGAGTGTCTTCTAGTTAGTAAATATGCTAAAAGCAAACTGCAAGTGCTAAAGCAAGTTTTCTTCATACAAACTTTAACTTGTACAAGAGGGACGAGGTCAAAATAACACTATGTCAAGGTACAAGGTTTCTACCTAGGAGTCACATGACCAAAGAAGTAAACCATAGGCATTTCGAGCGGAATTCCTTCAACTGGATCAATAGGCAACTCAATTGGCGTAGCAGCAACACATCCTAAAACAGTTATCGATCCTTGACCTATGTCCAAATCCACAAAAGTAGGTTTACATCCCTGTTTTGCTGCCCAACTAAGAAGCATCCTTGATAAAGTACTCTTGCCAGAATCTGTAGGTCCCACGACGACTACCCTCGGGCCCTGGCCAAATCAAGTATGTTAAAACTTGTCGATGAAACACATGTTATTCTGATAAAGAATATGTCTAATTGTTAAATAACAGAAAGGAGCTACAAATTAGATTAGCATAGAAATCCTCAACGTATATCAATAACTAGAATAATATACACTCCCCAAGAGCACCCTAGGAATCACCATTTCCTCTTCCTATCATCCCAAGTGAAATATCATCTTTTGTTTTCTGATAAGGATGAAGTATCATCTTACACAGAAGCATGCTTCTATCGTTCACATATTACTTCTTATTCTTGTAACCTATCCAATTTGGATTACGTGCATTATCATGACAGAAACTAATGTATCTTAAGGAATCACAACATTAAACAAAGCAGATCAATAAAAACTTACATGTTTTTCTAAAGGCCGACCTACATAACCTAAGAGTAGCCGAGCACTACCGCATTTCAATTGCCTCTATAGACTTACAATGGGAAATTTTTCTTACCTAAATTCATTCTCTCTCATGACCTAAATACATAAGTTTACAGTACCAAAAGCAGCATAGTAGAAGATCAGAAGCAAATAGTATGACAAAGTATACTATATGGTTTTTCCCCTTTCTATTAGATAGCTTCTATTTAGCTGTTTGATTTTGTTCCTATAATGCCTCGTGGATGGTCAAGCAAGGAGCAGTGTTGGCAAAGGCTCACTTGATGTGAGCTTGAGACCTGAAGCTAGGTGCGACATATGTCTGCGTTTTGTGGAACTTAAGCGGCTCTTCAATATAGGTACCAAGGTGCTAAGCCGTGCGTCTCATCTCACTGCCCATGCTCTCTGTCTGGAGGACAACCATACTAAACTATATTTATTTAACCTAATTGTATTTTTTTCAATTTTGTTGTCTATCTAATTGTTGTTTGGGTTTTTGATTACATTCTTTTTTAACTACATATATTTTTTATCTTTCTCTTTCTCATTAAGACTCACGCTTTGAGTTTAATGCCTCAATTGATTTAAATTGGCTTTCCTATAGGATGTCACACATGGTATTGGAGTAGGGTGGATGAAGTGGATGTTAGCATCTGGATTCCTGTGTGACAAGAGAGTGTCAACAACATCATATCACAATTCTTTCAACTCATCAATCAAAGGTTGCAAATATACATCAATCAAACTTTTCGGATTACGTGGACCGGGGATAATACAATTTAAGAATATATATATATACACGTTATAGTATTACAGTGAAGTGTGTGTGTGTGTGTGTGTGTATATACATGAAGTGTTAGTAACACAGGGTCGGGTTATAGTATATGATACTGTATAACTTACTCAGATGCATCGTTGAATTATATATACGTTATAGTATTACAGTGAAGTGTGTGTGTGTGTGTATACATGAAGTGCTAGTAACACAGGGTCGGGTTATAGTATATGATACTGTATAACCTACTCATATGTATCGTTGAATTATATATACGTTATAGTATTACAGTGAAGTGTCTGTGTGTGTGTCTGCATATATATATACATGAACTGCTAGTAACACATGGTCGGGTTATAGTATATGATACTGTAAAACCTACTCAGATGCATCGTTGAATTATATATACGTTATAGTATTACAGTGAAGTGTATGTCTATATATATATATATATATAACACGCTTCGTTGTACAATTTTAACTACATATATAGCATGTTAGAGTATATTTTAGTGTATTCATCCCTTGTATTACAAAAGTGTTAGCGGATAACATTTATATTATTTAGATAGTATGATATTTAATTTTGATCAATGTTGAACTAAAAAGAGACCAACTTTGGTCGCTTTTTATACAGAATCAAAACTAGCGACCAAAGTTGGTCGTTAAATATAAATCAGATTTATTTTATATTTTAAAATATTTAAAATAATAACATAATTGTTAAAACGTTAGAACTGGGTCCCAGATTAGCGACCAAAATTGGTCTCTATCTGCTTCCCATTTATTAAGCGACCAACTTCGGTCGCTAACTTTAAATTATATTTATTTATATTTTATAATTTTTTTTAAATAATAATATAATTAATAAAATTTTATATCTGGTCCCAGATTAACGACCAAAGTTGGTCTTTATTTTCTTCCAGTACAATAAGGGACCAACTTTGGTCGCTAATATGAAATGTTATTTATTTAAAATTTATAATTATTAAAAAATTTATAACTGGGTCCCACTTTGGCGATCAAAGGTGGTCGCTAATTTTACTATTTCTTTGACCAAGCAAGTCTGACTAGTCCGGTCAACATTTTGACCACATTATCGACGAAATAGCGACCAACTGTCGTCGCTAAGTTCTTTACAATTTTTTTTTTATTATTTTATCCAATTTAGCGACCAACGTTGGTCGTTTTTTTTTATAGACCAATTTTGGTCGCAAATGTTTGATCGCTTTTTGCCGGATTTCTAGTAGTGTCTGAACTCATGCACAAAGATACACAGAGATAAAAAAACATGTTATATGTATATATCAATGCACATACAATCTATTTCAAGTAATAGGCTCTCCCTTACCGCAGGTTGCTCAGATTCCTCTGTATTTATGGAGCTGATGGACGCATTCTCTTCACTCTATTTGCTACTCACACCATATGTTATGAACATGGCTACAAAGAATCTTCTTAGTAAATATTGTCAAAGATCATGCATGCTAGAACAATTATCATGACTTTGCTACAATGTTGAGAAACATCTCTACATCTCTTTCAACTTTTGTAACCGACCCCTTGCTCCCTATATATAGATTGTATTGTTCCCTTTCGGTCTGTTTCCGCCTTTCTAAATTGAAAATATTGTTCCTTAATTTAAAATTATTCCAATTGAATTTACAAAATGCTTTCCATTTAACTTAAAATCAAAATCTCAGTATTTATCAACTTTTGAAAATTACACTATTTTAAAAGTTGTATCCATAGCACCTCTGTAGAGCCTTTGTCAAAGTGTCAATACAACTCTCCTTGATTAAAAAGAGAGTTATATGGAGATCATTTTATTATTATACCGTCTCAACTTATGAGAAAAATTACTTCAACTCTATACTTGGCTTCAGTTTCTCTATAACACTACATGATTTCACCTTTTCTCCTTACATAGCAGAAGTTTGTAGAATTTGGACAATGGAAGTATGATTCAAAGCAATTTAGGAGGGGGGAAAGTAAGCTGTGAGTTAAAATTTCCAATTGGCTAACAGAAATTTTTTATCGAGATGGTAGAGGGTCGGGCTCATTATCCGCGAGTTTCGAACCATACGCCTCAGGCCCTTGAGGATTTCACTTATCAATAAAAGAAAAGAAAATTATTAGGATGTGGCTATGCCTGCATAAGTTTGTTGACGCTGGTAGATATACCAGAACTTGTCTTTCAAATATGTGATGTTTGTTTGGTTTCAATTTCGTATAGCTTTACAGAGGGAAATTTATTAACCAAAACAAACTAAAGAAGATATGTACCTTGAGTTGTGGAGAGCCGCGGTCGTCCTCTTAACTGAGTGTCCCATTTTTTCTCCACAACAAGCACTTTGAGAAGATAATTTCTGGCTGGAGACCTTAAACAAGCAATGAATGTCAAGCAGTAACCAAATAAGGAACTTCAGGTAGTTATGAAATATATAGGAAGTACCAAAACCCAAATCACAAAAGAGGTTTTAATATATGTTACTGTATTACATAAACTATCTCTGTACTCTAATCCATACATTAGCAAGTATGTTTAGTATTAGCGCTGAAGGTTATATTGAAGAATTAGCAAGTACATTAGCACGCTTTTTTCTACCCGAGTCACTTCATATAGCAGAAGCGGGTAAGAGGTTGCTTCGCTTCGCTTCGCTTCTCGCTTTAAGCGAGGAAGCAAGCGCTTTTCACGACCCTGGTTCTTGTTGACATAATGGTTAGGTTACTAAAATAGAATAACAAGTACCGGTGTTTTGATTTGTCCTCATTCACTCCGAGCTTTGAAATGCTTTTTAGGATACTTTTTAGCCCTAATTTCAAGTTTCGGTGTTAACACAATTTTCAACTATGGGAATTATATGGCTACTCTTGTCTTTTGGAAATGAGGTATGATTGGAAAAGAGGAACATTGGAGCATGGAACCTGAATACTAAACGTATAACTCCTAAAAGCTCTTTCTATAAGTAGTATATAGATGTGATAAGGGAGGGAGGTAAAATCCTCCACCTCCAAAAATAATATTGTAATAACCCAAAATTTTTTTATATAATTATTAATTGGGAGATTGAAGAATTAATTTTATTTGTAGCTATTCAGTCAAATACTAAACTAGTATACAAGATAAGATAATGTATTAAACAAGTGGTTAGTTTACAAATTAAGAATTTAAAGTAAGTGACTTTGGTTAACTTTTTGTAAAGATGTAAAGTGTGTCGGGCCCTAGATTTACTAGTGGGTCATGTAAACTTACTCTAGGGTGTATAGATGGAAATTCCAGTTCCTTACTATGAGAAAAAAAAAAGAAAAAGAAAAGAAAGAGCACACGTTGGCTTGGAGAACGACGGCCAATATGGAATCCACACCAAATTAAGAAGAAACCAAAATTCAGGTAATACTAAACTTTGTTATGTCTTTTGAATTGATTCTTTTGGTTATAATAAAGTGTCTTCTGCTTTCCTGAGCCGAACATCTATTGGAAATAAATTCTCTATCCTCACAAGATAGGGGTAAGGTCTGCATACACACTACCCTCCCCAAATCCTATAGTGTAGGATAATACTGAGTATGTTGTTGTTATGGTTATAATAAAGGGAAAAGCCAATGATTAGGGTGATAATTACATGTCGAATATTATAGCAATAATTTGTAAGCTTGTACAATTACGTAACGTGGGATTGCAAATTGAACTGGTGTATGGAGGAATTATGTAGACTTTACTGTCTTAGAACATTGGTAGCTAAAGGATGATTAAGTGTTGTTGTTGACATAGAAAGGTTCATATGGTATATTCTAATGTAATATAATTAAGCTAATTTGACTTGAGAAACTAGGGTCAGTAACAATTAATTGTCTTTAACTATGGTAGAAAGAATCCAAGTAATCAAGTTATTTATATATACTCGTATGCGGCCGGACGAAATTCCAGTTGAATATTGGAAGTGTGTGGGTAGAGCAGGCTTGGAGTGGCTGACAGGACTGTTTAATGTTATTTTTAGGATGAGGAGGATGTTATTTGAGTGGAGGTGGAGTACGGTGGTTCCGTTGTACAAGAACAAAGGTGATATTCAGAGTTGTAACAACTGTAGGAGTATCAAATTACTGAGTCATACCATGAAAGTTTGGGGTATGGTAGTTAAAGTGAGGGTGAGGAGGACGGTGTCTATATCCGACAACCAGTTTGGGTTCATGCCGGGTTGTTCTACTACGGAAGCTATACACCTTATTAGGAGACTGGTGGAACAGTACAGGGAGAGGAAGAAGGATTTGCATATGGTGTTTATTGATCTGGAGAAAGCGTATGATAAGGTTCCTAGAGAACTTCTCTAGAGATGCTTGGAGGCTAAAGGTGTGTTGGTTGCCTACATTAGGGCGATTAAGGACATGTATGATGGGCCTAAGACTCGGGTTAAGACAGTAGGAGGCGACTCTGAGCATTTCCCGGTTGTTATGGGGTTGCACCAAGGTTCTACGCTCAGCCCGTTCTTATTTGCCTTGGTTATGGACGCGTTAACACACCATATTCAAGGGGAGGTGCCATGGTGTATGTTATTCACGGATGACATATTTCTGATTGATGAGTCGCGACAGGGTGTTAACGAGAGGCTGGAGGTTTGGAGACAGACTCTTGAGTCTAAGGGTTTCAAGCTGAGTAGGACGAAGGCAGAATACCTGGAGTGTAAGTTCAACACTGGGTCGAGGAAAATGGACGTGGATGTGAGGCTTGAATCACTGGTCATCCGAAGTACAGGTAGTTTCAAGTACCTTGGGTCGGTTATCCAAGGGGGGAGGGGAGATCGACGAGGATGTCACACACCGTATTGGAGTAGGGTGGATGAAGTCGATGTTAGCATCTGGAGTCCTGTGTGACAAGAGAGTGTCACCAATACTCAAAGATAAGTTTTATAAAGCAGTGGTTAGACCGACCATGATATATGGGGCTGAGTGTTGGCCTGTTAAGAACTCACATATCCAGAAGATGAAAGTAGTAGATATGAGGATGTTTAGGTGGATGTGAGGGAACACTAGGATGGATAAGATTAGGAATGATGATATTTGGGAGAAGGTGGGCGTGGCTCCCATTGATAACAAGATGCGGGAAGCGAGGATCAGATGGTTCGGACATGTTCATAGGAGAAGCCCAGATGCTCTGGTAAGGAGGTGTGAGCTGTCTTTGGAGGGCACGAGAAGAGGTAGAGGGTGGCCTAAGAAGTATTGGGGAAAGGTGATTAGGCAGGACATGGCGAGACTTCAGATTTTCGAGAACATGACCCTTGATAGGAAACTGTGGAGGTCGAGTATTAGGGTTGTAGGTTAGGAGGTAGTTGAGTCTTTCCTTAGTTCGTACCTTTGTGAGGCTAGTTTGGAAGGGTTTTTGTCTCAGATAGCTAGTGTCAATGTTGTGTCTTACTACTCTTTCATTTTTTATAGGGCCGAGTCTATTTACTAGTTAGCGCTTTTGCTACGTACCTATTTTCTGGTTTTCATGATGTTGTTATTTTTTCTTATGGTATCGGTTGGTGGTACTGATATTGTCTCTTTTCATGTTCTTGAGCCGAGGGTCTTTCGGAAACAGCCTCTCTACTCCTCGGGAGTAAGGTCTACGTACACACTACCCTCCCCATATCCCACTAGTGAGATTTTACTGGGCCGTTGTTGTTTGTTGTCGTACACTTCAGTAGTGTAGTGAACTAACATGAGTAATATGGTTACCTTGTATATGTTAACAATAATTAAGACAAGGATGTGGAGAAATTATTATAGTAATGAACAAGTAATGATAAGAACAATGCTTGGGAATTTAACTATTATATGAAAGTTATGAGATTTTGCATGGTAGAAAGAAAACAATGGTATAAACACATGAGGTTCTTCTGGGACGTTACCACTGCAGCGTTACAATGCCTCGTTTGGCATTTGATTGCATACAACTTTTTATTAATTAGACCGAAGGTTAGACTTTAATTTTGGCTTGTTCTAAAATTGTGAAATTTTTTCATGTAGACTAATTAGGACGTGTCAGTTTGGATATACTGAGATCATTGGTGTTCTAGATGTTGCAAGGCTAGGGCACTCCCGTTAGCGAAGTAAGTGAGACTTTAAGCTTTAATGCTTTTTTTTTCAAATTCTGTTTCGAAAATATATTTTTTCTGCCTGGTCCATGTGTTGGGACAAGCGTGCGCTTGTCAGAATCAGTGGTCTTAGACCAGCCGCAAATATGTATTATTTTGTGAAAAACTGAAATTATTTAATAAGTGATTTGTGGCGTGGCGTAACCTTCTGCTGTGGCGTTGGGGCGTTAGAAATTATTTCTTTGCTGTTGTAATATATTTGGGGCATTGTGTATGCCGCCGTGGTGGAGTTGGAGCATTGTGTATACGTAGTTGCATGCCACCAAGGAGTGGTGTCTTTTTGCTTTTACTATGTCTACTTCATAATTTATTCAAGGTCTACCTACTAATGTAAGAGTATAAATCTTTTTTGAAGAGCGCCATGTTGCTACTCTAGGGCATTTTGTGAACCAGAGTCTTAATTGCTCCTGGATTGTTCGTACCTTCTTGGCTAAGGCTTCCAACTGAACAACATGGCCTTGCCGCCCCGCCACTAGCAGAAGCTAAGCGCTTGAAAAGTGCAGCAAGAAAGGTTGCTTTTGTTGCCCTTTCTGTGCAACAGTCCACCGGTAGCGGAAGAAAGGGTTTGTGTACATACAAGAGTCTTCTACTTCTTAATGGAAGCTCTTTTTCACCGGTCTATCAAGTAGTACAAGAACTGTCTTAGCTTATAGCATGGGGCGGGGGATCGCCTTTTAAATTAAGTATATAGAAGAAAGTATTAAATAGATAAGGAGTAAGTGAGTGAGTGAGTCCTCACTGGCCTGAGCGATTCGATCACCTAGCAGGCCTTTTATTTGGTAGGTAACATCGCCAAAGCGTATCATCAGATTTGACTACGAAGGAAGAAACTCGAAGTGAAAGGGCACCGTCTTGTGCAAGGCAACGATAGTTGGGCCTCTATCATCTTCTATATGGTAGAGTTGGTAAAAGGGCCCCAACTTATTTCCAGAATAAGAGTTCGACCGCGGCTTCATCCTTTTTTAGCGGGATCAAGTTCCTTGCCAACGGCCACCTATCGACCCCGACCTATTTTCATTTATTTTGGATATTACCAAACCTAGCCTAGCCTTCGTAATCACACTAAAGCGGACACCCAACTATGGAAAAACCTCCTTAAGGGTGGGTTAGGTTAGTGTCCGGCCCGAGACACGTTTGTTGACAAAACCGCCGTAGGAATTCCTACTTTTCAATAGAGCGGAGGTGAACTGATCAACGAGAAAGAGGCCCTACTCACTACAAACGAATACACCGCAAGATAGAACTGCACTCATGCCTCTCCCGCGTCAAGTTGACCGCCCCCCACGTAGTGATTCTATCAATCATGTATGCGGGTAAGACCCTCCATTCTGATTGGTATATCAAGAAAAGAGAAAGGCATTTGCACCAGGCACACTGCGCTTTCCCTTGCCTAGATGTTCGACTTTCTAAGTCAAGTGATGGTGACCCACCGAAGACCGGAGCTTCGTAACATGTTGACGAAGGCCCCCGAACCCTCGGTTCGGTCAATAGAAGGGACGGCTTTGTCTCCCGGAAAAAAGAATAGCCCGCTCTCTAGCGAACTGATCCCGTTGATCATATAACTGGGAGGGAATGTGTTGATGGGTCTCTAGCTTCTCTTTAGTGTAAATCCATTGAAAGGTATAGTGGCTTATCGACCCGTTTTTATAACATAAAAGGATATTGAAGAGACTTTTTAGTCAACTTAATTTTGAAACATCTTGTGGTCAGTGTTATCAAAGGCGAAAAGCGCAAAAAAGCTTCAAGTTCTGTTGGGGCTTTAAGCATAAAGCAAATAAAGCGTGAGCTTTAAGGAAGAAAGGCGGAAATAGAGTAAAACTACAAATATGAATGTGTAGTCCACGACTAATATCTATAAGCGTGAATACCAAATATATGGACAAAAAAATTGAAGAGAATTTACGATAAAGTGAAATATCAATTGTTTAGTGCTGGCTCTTTAGGATTACGCTTATTGGTAAGGAAAAGCATGCCTTAGCGCCTTGATGACAATACTGAAGCGCCTGTTAAGCGAGGCGAAGCGCTCAACGTGTTTTGAGCCTCGCTTTAGGGCTTAAAAGCGCGCCTTTGATTACACTGCTGGTGGTTCAGCATGCCTTATCCTAAAGCCGACATACCTATTTCTTCTATAATCAGACTTTAATCTCCCTATATGGAAGAAGATTCGATAGCAGCATTATCTTAAAGAACAATATACTGACATACCCTTGATGTAATATCCATATATATGATGTGGAGTGAGACTATTTTCACTTGCTTTTGCGTTTGCAGTAGTTTCATTTTGCATCGCCACATGATCTAGTACATTATTGTTTATCCTGAAACAAAGTATAAAGCAAGCCATTACAGTTGTAATGAGAAGCATGTGTAAGTCAAATGCCCTTTGAGATGTTACACTGCAAGTCTACCATGGAGTCCACACAAACTAACAGACTTGTAGATAAGGAGTTGACATATTACACATATGAATTCTATAGGAACATTCATTGAGGAAGAGGCATTATCTTGTGCCGTTGTTGTGAGGTACCAGTTTACTAGACCTTTTTTTATTTATTTGTATGGTTAAGGTATAATTGGACTGATCCGTTCATATCCAAATTACCTGAAAATTCTGTTTAATTGGTAAATTTGTTGTGTAGGGTCTGAAGATTCTTCCTCTGTTTTCGCTTTATTTACTTTTTGAGGGGAATCAAATGTAACCAGTGGAAGAAGAAAAGTTTTTAGTTGGAATCAATAATAATATTTGCTTGCCTGATTGCGTCTCTCTCATAATTTTTTTCCAACTATACTGTGAGTTTTGGGGAAGAAAATCATTCGCCTGAAATTGAATTCATAACCCTTGTGCTTAAGAAAGGATTAATTCAGAATGTGCGTCATAGAAGTGCTCTATGTATAAATGAAATTATTTTACCATCTGTATGCAGTTGTCCGAAGATGATCCTCAGCTTGATTTATGTTATTCATTTCCTCTTCAAGACAAGCTGAAGAGCCATCCTTTCCAACAACTTCTAGCTTTGAGTTTCTCTGTTTGCATGTTCGGGAAAATAATCATCTAGAGTCCCCTTAATTCGCCATCTTGATCCACATCACTGGTTTTTTTCTGTATGAGTTTACCATGCATTAGTGTTGAAACTTGGGTAAAACAAGGGGAAATATCTCTCCATAAGACACGCATCAACATGTAGGATGTGTCAACTGTTTTGGTATTTGCAGCTTCACACCATGTTAAGGAACCATATAAAATTAGTTTAATTCTTGTCAAACTGCATTTTCTTTACCATAGATTATCATAGATACAGTCTCAAGCCTATTCACTTCACTTTACTCATATGTCCTTGTAGTCTGTTAATGGTTAGAGGGCCTGCAGGATTTTAAAGGATACCTTACTATTGGAAGACCAAATGTCAAATAGAAATATGTAAACCATGTCAATATCTTTATTTTGGTTTCATCACGTACTCCCTCGTTGAAGGAAACGAGTTGTCCATCTTGGCTTGTCATAGTATCGAAAGCGCTGGACTATAGCTATGACAAGTATACAATTAAAGACTTATTACATGCATGGTGTGAACATTAATAACTGGATAGATTGGGAACGGCCAGCCCGTGACCCGCTCAAACCCAGGACCTCTGCCTGCTTTGATACCACGGTCTAGTGTGTGACCATCTCATCTAAAAGCTTAAGCTGTTAGAGAGAGCACAACACACTTTTATTTACTTAATTAGGTAAAAGTTTTATCTCGATTTAAAGTAGCTCAAGAATAGCATACATTCATTCAGGACGTTTCCCCTCCATGTTGCTGCTGTTCTTGTCACATCGATCTGTCTTTTGCTCAAAAAAAAGTTGGGAATATACCTAGAAATTAAGGACGACGGTTGCCAAAAAGGGGGACTAAATCTGCAATTTATCCTAGATGACCCCAGCTCCTGTTTGATTAATGTCTGCTGTAGTGGAAATCAATTAACATTTGGGTCGAGAGATAAAGTAGTCTATGTTTTATGTTTAGCAGATAGGCAATTTAGGGAAATTTGGGTACTTAGTGTTTCATGCATGTGAGCCTTCAAATTTTATACCCTTTTAAAGCATGAGATTATTGATAAACACAAAAGGTGGGATAAAAAATGGGGTGTGAAAGCTGGATTTGGTGAATCTTCATAATTTTGGCTTTTTTACATTTGTTTCCCCTTGCACTAGTACAATAATCAAATGTCTGATTGACAGTCTGAGAAGGTATGGATATTAGCATAGAGCTGCCTATTTCCTTGCAAATTTTCGTTTAGCTTTTGGCTCCTTGATTCTGACATTTGGCGCGGCCAAAAACTTCACCACTATGCTGTGCACCTAGCAAAAGCTCTAGTGTCTTAAGGCAATGTTTGGCCCTGAAAAAGAAGAAATTAGGACAACATTATATTGTAGAGAACCAACAAAAAACAAAATCAAAAGAAAACAACCTTTTGGTGGTTTTGTTGGACTCAAACCAAAATTGATCCAACTTCTACAACAGCCCCCAAATTCTGACCTTTTTTATAAGTTAATCTACTTTTTAATTACCTACTTTCCCCAAAAGAAGATTAAAAGAAAAGCAGTTTCCAAGAAATTCCCACAAGACTTTCTCAACACCATCATTCTTATCTTCTGCTTGGCTCTTTTATGGTCAATTTTTGAGGTCCTTATCTCAATGTTATTCCTGAAAACTCGACTTCCAATTTTCGGTAAGATGATGTTTTCTATCTTACTCTGCTTACGCATTTATCTGTCTCATCAACAAAATTTCGTGCCTAGGCATATCTTCTTTCCTTTATATCATGCTTACTGACTTACAAACAACTATTATGGCAAGTTGAGGTGTGTCTATGAATCTTCATCTTCCCATATCGCTCCATTTAAGCTCATCTCATCATGCTTACTGACATAAAATACTTATTTCGTATTAAAGATTACTAGGATATTACACATGTATAATAATATATTATATCGCTGGCTTTATGTACTTCACTATCTACTTCTCTGTGATGCCCTTCTTTTTTTTCTGTTTGACATGGGAAGAGGAGAAGAATGCTGATCTTAGTTGAGTGCATATTCCTCCTGTATCCATTTAGTGGCATGATACTGTAGGGGTTCTTTCTTATGATACTCTAGCATAATTGGATATAGAATTTGATTATAAACTTCACCACTGCAGATGGGAAATATAACACATTGTGTCTGCGAGACTTAGCTTTTGTGGTTCTTAATGGTTAACTAAAGCTAGCGTTTCATCTAAATATTAAAGAATTTTATAAGAGAATCTCAGTGGCTCATGCTTAGCAGCAGCTATGAGTTTGCCTAACAAGATTGGGAAAATCCAATCTAAAGATGATCCTATTATGAAGCATTTGCTGTAGTGCTAATAAGATATGTAAATCCAAAACACCTTAAGTTTATAACTACAACTCAATTTCGTTCACATGACAATTTTTAGAGGGAGGGTCTTTTCTTAATTGAGGTATGATTTAAACCAACTCCAATTGCAAGGTGGTGTAGATGCTTGGCACTAACGCATGCGTTGGCTTGTCTTAATTTTAGATCTATCAGCTACTTAGTGTTCCAGCTCTGTTGACATATATCAGGTGTCTACCTTTTGGTGTTTTCTCTCATGTCTTCTCTGATGTAACCGAATCTCGGTTATAACACAACTATTATGCAAGGAATGTTTCTTGCCAGATCTACTTCCTATCCAACATAACTTGGAGAAGTTTGAATATACTAGTAACCATGTGTTTGGCAAATTGATTCTTGTAATACTGGTATTTTCCTTGCTTGTTAGAATCATTAACTCCACAATCTCAGGGGAGATGTACATCAGTATGAAATAAATTTGCTTCTGTTGCCATGATTCAAGTGCTTGTTGGTTGTTTTCTACTCTTCCCATCTCTTGCAAAAATCAATGTTGATAACATAAAAGCTCTCGTTGTTTCAGTCAGCTTAATCTTGTGAAAACATTCTTGATTGCACTTGTGATCTTTTCAGTTCATATGTCAAACTTGTTCTAAGTAGCGCATTATTGTTATTGCTGCTTTCACACACACACACACACACTGTCATGTTTGTTATTGGCTAGTATAGCATGTTTGAGTGGCTAACTGCTAAACTTGACTGTCTGTCTTCAGATGCAGGTATAAAGCTTTTTGGCTTAGCCTCTGCATTTTGGTGATGACTTAACTAGGTGGACTTGAACACAGACCTTTCCTTTTGTAATTGGAGAATCTTTTAGTACGTTTTGGAAAATCTGCAGTGTTTAGAGCTAGGACATGCTTTGCTAATGGAGTTCAATGAATTGCATCAGTTGCATTATTAATTGCTATTAATAGACTCAAACGACAAAAGGCAAGAGAAAACGAAGAAATCCAAGTATATATGGCAAAATGCAGCTTAACCATTGCTAAAGCTGATACTAGGATTCTCTATTTTTTTTATTTTATAACTTTATAGTTGTAAATAACTTGTTTTGATGCAATGAATTATTTTGGAATAGATAATAACATTCTTTCTCGAAAGGAACGCTGGAGATAATAAGTAATCAATTATGCTTCTCTAGCATCAATCCTCTTATATTTTAATATTTTCAAAGGCTTGCAAAACCAGAATAAACATATTTTGGCAACTCTTCTTGAAAACAACAAGACGAGCAGGATATCCTTGTCATACCACAAATGCCGTGTATCCTGTCCAATATGCGGGTTCAAAGCTTCAGCGAGGTCACACTTGTGGGTGTACGTATGTCGGGTTGGTTCGGATTTTTCAATTATCAAATCAAATTAATAGTATCGGGTTTTTAATTTTATAAACCGAACCAAACCAACAAAGTTGAGCCTTTCAATCTCGGGTTTTTGACATTTTCC
>ML430287.1:0-52418 GCA_005239525.1 Nicotiana knightiana | reverse complement strand
CCCCCCCCCCCGCCCGTAAAGTATTCATAGCACAAAATATGTAACTTGTACTCCAAATATTTCTTTATCTTAGTAAGATACAACTATATAATATACTAGTTAAACTGTATGTGCTTTGCGCGCGGTCATAATTCAAATTTTCTTATATATATATATAAAAGAAAATAACACAATAATATGAAATAAGTCATAGCATCATACTAAAATTGTTTAACCAAAGAATTAGATTCTTAGTCAAAGTCTATTTTTAGAAGTACTTGGGTTACTGATAATCAAGAAATTCGATATTCTCTCAAAAGTAAGAAAAGAAATTAGAATAAGAAATGACAAAGTAATCACTAGAAAGCACAAGAAAATAATTATATTCCAATAATAATCAGAACGTCTCTGTACAGATGACATTCTTTCCCTTATATAGCGACCTTCAAGTACCACGTCTATTCCCTTTTATGACCGGGGTCATTATGAGCATTAATAACATTAATTAAACGTTATAATTGGTAATCGTAACTGTTTTTTGAAGATTCTGTAACGTTTGTAATCATCCGTGCTCATTAATTGAAGATCAACGAATCTGCCCTTTTTGCTGTCTTGGTTCATTCCACCGGTGCCACTCAAATCGCTAAAGAAGCTCGAGCCACTAATTCTTCTCATCTCGTGGGTGATTTGCTCGTATCTACTGAGTCTCGTGCCTTTCTTAATACCCTTCTCCAACTGTCGCTTTTCTAGTGATCCACGTGTATTGCCATGTCAGCCACATAATTAATTCCACGTGTAATATTCATTTGTATCAATACAGATAGTCCCTCCACTTGCCAATTATTCAACAATTGAATATTTGGGAAGTTGATCTCATTTAAGGCGGGAATTTTTTGTTGTTGTTTCTCACGTACCATTGTATCTATCTCTGAACCGATATGTCATTTCCATTTAATGCATCTGACACGGGGTAGTCATCGATTGTCTCTGAACTCTTCAACGGGTTGTAGGGCTTTTTTGCGGCTGCATCAGCACGAAGTGATAGTTTTCATAATGACGTTTCCATCATTACCTTTTTACATGCCGGTTGCTTCTGCATATAAATACATCATTTGCCTTTGCTTTTACAAAAAACTTTCTTTGATGCTCTTTATTCACAACTTATTCTTGTCCTTCATTACGTACTACTTCCTCATACAACTATGTCTTCTTCAAATCCTAATCCTCGAAAAGTTGTCATAGTAGATGAACTTCCCTGTTCTTCTACTCCTATCAGGAGTAGGAGAGGTGGTAGGTTACGTAGTTTAGGATCAGTGTTTGTACGTGGTTCTTCTTCTCAACCCATTACTACTCCTCCCTCTTCTTCTAGAACTAGGACTTCTTCTTCACATATATCTTCCGCTAAAAGTAGGGATTCTAGTGAACCGCTCCGTGAACCTACTGTTGACGAAATTATCCCCACTGAACATTTCCTTGCCACTGATAGAGAATTAATCAAAAATCAGGTTACTTCCATGACTTCTCATAATCGTGGTGATGTTTACCCTTCCCAGATTACTGAGGGTTTAGTTTCTATTGTGCGGAGAGATTGCAAAATTTGACTTCCCGATTCTGATTCCCAATGAAAATCAAATGATCACTTCCTTTAAAGTTGGTTTTTCTTTTGTATATACGTATCCCTTCACATTAGGTTTTAGGCCACCTAATGATCAAGTTATCGTTGAGTTTTCTCGTTCCTTTGATGTGTGTTTAGGACAAATTGGTCCTATTATATTGAGGGTTGTGGCATGCCTTAGATATTTGTCAAATCTGGCTTCTTTACCTTTCACCTTTTATCATCTTATTCCTCTTTACTCTCCCAAATTATTTCTCCATGGGATTTTTACTCTCGTGGTGAGGAGCAAGAGGATTTTGGTAAGCCCTGAAGATGATAAAGATCGTGGCTGGTATGCCCGATTCGTTGTTGCTCCTACAGGAGGGTTAGTGGGTGAAGAGAACATGCCCTTTCCTAAAAAGTGAAACTTTGCACGTAAGTTCTCTTTCAATCTTTTATTTCTCTTTTTTTTGTGAAGAACTTGTAATCTCGTGGCTGTTTTACTTTTATTTTTCATTAACCATGGGAACTGTTGAGGAAATTCCTTATTTACGTGGTTGGGTAGAAAAATTGTTAACCGTTGCTTCTATGGAAGAAAGGTCTTGGAAATACCTTTCAAATAGATTTGGATGGAACGTGAAGACTCACAGTAATTTTCTCTTTCACTTTCTTCCTTGCCTCCATGTTTATTTCGGAACTTATTGACCCCTTTCTTTATCAGGGTTTCCCGCTCGAGGTGTGAGTGCTGCTTCAATCACTGCTTTGAGGCTCTCTCTATCAAAGGGTTAAGGGATAATCTTGAGTTCTTCGTCAAAAATAAAAGCAGGACGAATGCTCGTTGGTTCGTAGGCCACGAGCTAGGAGACGGGTCATTTCAGATGACGAAACTATTCCCCCTCCTAGTTCTGTTCCCACGTTTGAGCCTGAAAATGCTAACTTAGTGAGTTCTGATGAAGAGACACCTGCTGCACCCCGTGACACTACTAAACAACTCTTTTCTCGTGGGTTTGATTAAGAAATCTTTGGCTTAATTTATAAGGAAACGCCTCTTGCCTCTTTTTTCGTGTCTGCTCTAATTGAACCTCAATTGCCCGTACCTGATGCTACTGCCACTGCTCCGCCCGTGGCTATTTTGACTTCCTCGACTGCTCCTATTGCCACAACTTCCCATGTTGAAATTGATTCCTCTAGCAGCAATAGGGCGGTGCAACAAGTTACCATCGAGATTCCTACAGATGGTAATCTTTTGAAGAAATCAGGCCAAGCTGACGTAGGGATGAAACCAAAAAATTGGCCCAGTTGAGAAGTCATAACTGGAAAGTCACATCTCTCTTACGTGGATGAATGATATTGTGCATTCATCTTTAAATGTATAAACCTTGTCTTTTTATTTTACGTGATTTTTCTTTCACTGGTATCACATTCCTCTTCTTATTGTATAGATCAATCTCATCGGTACGTAGATGATGAAAAGGATTGTCCACACAGAGCAGTTGATGAATAATTATCACACTAAGGAAGGAAATTGGAAAGAGCAGTTCGAGGGTCTTCAACTTAAGATGGAGGTTTTAGAGGAAGAAAAGTGTACCTTAGAGCAGCAAGTAAAGGTTATGGAAGCACAACTAGCGGTTGAGAAAGCCTCATCCAATCAAGCGGGAAAAGATAAGAATCTTCTTGAGTCTACATTTGCTGAGCAACTTCCAAGTCTTCTGAAGAGATAAGGAGCTTAAAGGATGTGTTGAACCAAAAAGAAGCTTACTCTGGAGAGCTTGTTCAAATGCTCACACAAACTCAGGAAGATCTTTGTGTATCCTCAGACAAGGTTAAATTTTTAGAGAGATCTCTTGCCCAAGCCAAATTGGGAAAATTCACTCAAACAATCGAGAGGTATAGAGTGAGTACATGAGTGTGATAGCTATATTACGACCTCAAATTGATTAAACTTGCCCTAGATTATTGATACTCGTTAGATATTCAGCTAGGCGGCAGTCACTACCCTAGTCCTTTTAAGCACTTGAAAATTATCATAAAAAATATTGTACATAGATTTAATCTTAGAACACAATAGCAATAGAAGTAGAATTAACACCAACATGTGTGGAAGTGCAATTAGAAACAAGACACACATTTAGATTTGGATATATAACTAATTCCAAATCAATTAACTCCCTGTGAAAATCGATCCTGACCTTGTTGGGTAAAACTGCATCGACCATCCTCGCTACTCAATAGTGGTGTAGGTTTGGCACCGATCATGTAGTAGTACTTATGTGAATTTTCATGGTGTACAAGTTTCTTATTTTTTTCGGTTTGGATTTTAAGTATTGTGAAGTATTTCTGTGATTTAAGTTGTGAAATTTCTGTATATATTGAGTAATTAATATTGATATGGAAGGGTGGGGTTGCACGCCGCAATAGGTGTAATAAGGGTGATATGTTGAGGTGGAATAATGGTGAATTGATATTGTATGGTGGGAACGGGTTGCACGCCGCAACATGTGTAATAAGGGTGGATTGTTTGGTGGAATAAGGGTGAATTGTGATTGTGTTATTGTGATATGGTGGGATCAGGTTGTACACTGCAACACTCTTATTTATATTTACTGTTATGAGGAAATAAGGGAGGAATATGAGATGTATGTTGGGATCGGGTTGCGCGTCGCAACAACCAAGGTGCTCATGTTTTCCTCGAACTGTGTTAGTTTTACGATATTCTTTATTGCACTTAAGAATTGGAAATTTCTGAACGTTGTTGACTTAAATTCCGAGAGTTTTAGTTATTTCTTGCAAGTTACTGCTTATTTCTATTTTCTCTTCCTTTTCTGATTTTATCCTATATACTGTGTACAGTTTGTAGTGTGAGTGACTCACCGTAGCCTCGTCACTACTTCGCCTCCAAAGATGAATAATACTAAGCGACATACAAAAACAGGTTAGCCTCCACATTTAAACAGGTTTTATTAATGAAAATAAGAACCCCTTCTCAATTTTACTAAATACCCCATAATTGTTATTATAAACATTATTACAGACTAGCGTTAATGAATGAATTACAAAATAAGTAAAACTATAGGGAGCCTATTGCAGGCCCAAATACACCTGGACAGACCAGGCCTTCAACCCATAACAGCTCCAAAGCTCATGTTCATGGATACACAATAACCAGTGGTGAATGATTCACCCATATTCTCTAGTGTGTCAGAGTTTCCAAAGGCTTCAAGAACCCCCAGGGAAGTGCTCACACTAGAGAAAATGATCAAAAACAGTTCAAGGGAGACTAGAAACCAAACCCCATTGTGTCAGAGTTCACAAGGGTCTCACATGGACCCCGAGAAATGCTTACACTAGGAAGGTCAAGGACAGAACCTAAATAACCTTGGCTTTCAGCCAGCTAAGGATGATGATTCAGGATAGCATAGGTAACACATAAAAAAGTAGGAAATGGCTAAGGGACAAGATTTGAAAAGACATACTTGGTTTTAGGAAGCAGATATAGCAGAGTTCAAAACACATAGTAGTTGATTAAAAAGGTCAGCAAGACTTAGAGTCAGGTTTATCATTTAGCAAACAACACATAGGCAGACTCAGATTGAAAGAGTTAGGAAAAACAAGTTGGCAAGATGTACAAAGATCGTCATACACAAGTGCATAATACTTAACAATTTAAAGCCTGAAAGGTCTAATTATGCTAAGTGTACATGCCAGTATCAAGGACAAGCCATGTTTACTCACATCAGGAAACAAACAACATTTAGGCATGGTAGGAAAACATAAATTTGATAATTACCTTAGAGTCAAGTAATAACTTGAAGGAGTATGGAATCAAATGAACTAAAGACATGCCAAAAGACATGTTATCAGGGCACTGAAGTGACAGAAAAGGCCTTAGAACTGATTAGAACACATCAAGACAAACATTGAAAGATTCCGAGCAAGATGAGCAGGTGAACTTGTCAATATCACCTATAGATATTCTAGTGTTAACATAATACATTACTTTAAAAATTCAATGCAAGTGCAGAACTAACAAAGATGCTATTCTAGTGTTAACATAATACAATACTTTAAAAATTCAATGCAAGTGCAGAACTAACAAAGATGTTATTCTAGTGTTAACATAATACATTACTTTAAAAATTCAATGCAAGTGCAGAACTAACAAAGATGCTATTCTAGTGTTAACATAATACAATACTTTAAAAATTCAATGCAAGTGCAGAACTAACAAAGATGTTATTCTAGTGTTAACATAATACATTACTTTAAAAATTCAATGCAAGTGCAGAACTAACAAAGATGCATACATGAAGCGTTTTAGAAGGTATTAAGCTAAACACTTAAGAGGAATTATATTATTCAAACCAAACATGAACCGAATGAAAAGAACCAGAGATAGATCAAGATAACAAAGAAACCACATAGTAAAGCCTTAAGTTTTTAGTGAGATTATAGTGATTCTAGGCCTATACTAAAGGGAAAAGGGGGATGAGTTTATATAGAAGTAAAATTGGATGCACAAAAATAAGGAAAACAGTTGAATAAACGCATGTAAGGAAGGACATCAAGCAAACACTATAACGACCCGACCGGTCGTTTTGCGTATTCGGACCCTGTTCCCGTGAATAAGACTTCCCGTAGCGGCTTATAGTGATTTATGACTTGCGGGGACGGTGGGTCGGGATTCGAAAGTGTTTAGAGTGATATAGGAACACTTGGTTTCCTTAAGGTTGGCTTTTAAGGCCAAGTTTGACTTCGGTCAACATTTTTAGTAAACGACCTCGGAATTGAGTTTCAACGGTTCCAGTAGCTTTGTATGATGATTTCAGACTTGTGCATATGTCCGGAATGGATTTTGGATGAACCGGGAGCGTTTCGACGCCAAATAGCGAAAATAGAGTTTCCTTAAGTTCATAATTTGGTTTGGAATGTGTTTTTGTGCTATCGAGGTTCGAACGGAATTCCAAGATCAGGAATAGTTTTATTATGTCATTTATGACCTGCGTGCAAAATTTGGTGTCATTCCGAGTAGTATAGGTCGGCTCGGCGCATCGAAACTGAATTCAAGGACTTAAAGTTCTTAAGTTTGATTCTAGGGGTTTTGAGGATTTTGAGTTTTAGCGTTGTTTTGGGTGTTTTGAAGGCTCGAGTGAGTCTTTAATATGATTTAGGACTTGTTGATATATTTTCACGGGGGCTCGAATGGGTCCAGGTGCCTCCCGGACACCAAACGGGGGCCAAAAATCAGCAACTTCAGCTGCTAGTGCACCAGATCTGGTGTGACCGCAGGTGCGGTTGCCCAGATCGCAGGTGCGAGACCGCTCCTGCGGTCAAGGCCTCGCAGGTGAAACCCCCAGGGGAGAAGGCCCCAGATCGCAGGTGCAGACCTTTTTCCGCAGGAGCGGGATTTCCTCCGCAGGTGCGATCCCAGGTCTCTTTGCCAATTTCCGTAGGTGCGAGACCGCATGTGCGGTCCTCGAGCTGCAGGTGCGAGATCACTCAAGGCAGTGAGCTCATTTAATACGGGACTTAACCATTTTTCACCATTTCTTCTCCACCATAGGCGATTTTGAGAGCTCACAAGAGGGTATTCGGCCTAGCTACTAAGAGGTAAGTAATTTCCATTTAAATGTTGGTTTACTACATTAAATCTTAGGTAGATTAACACCCAATTAGTATAAATTAAAGGGTTAGTGTGGAAACCTAGGGTTGATGAATTTTAGAAAATTTCACCACTAATCTACCATGAAATCATAAAAAAATTATATATTAATGATCCTTAGGCTATGGGTGAGTGTTTTCTTCGAAAATTTCTGGAATCCGAGCATGTGGGCCCGGGGGTGAATTTTGGGATTTCTTCAAGAATGATGAATTACTAAATAAGTAGGAAAATTTCCATACCTTGAGCATGAATTGATATATTTGTATAATATTTGGCTAGTTTCGGGTCCTCGGGTGTAGAGTTTGGAGTTTCGGGCGCGTTCTTGGTCCGAGAAGTAGAATCTACGCGAGGTGAGTTTCCTTTCCAACCTTGTAAGAGGGAATTGTCCCCATAGGTAATTATAAATGATTGAAATATCCTTATTTGCGGGGGCTATGCACGCACGAAGTGGCGAGAGTCTGTGCGTAGCTACTACTACTATGCTATGTCGGGTAGTTTGTAGGACTCACAAGCATGATCTTTGTGCCTTATATGTACTCCTAACTGTATCTTGAGTTGTTTATTTTCCTTGAACTAGCGTGAGGATATTAGGAAGTTATATTCACATTGTTGTTGTCTGAATTCTTGTTTTCCAAGTATATTGTCTATTGAATTCCTGAATATCCGGATGATTCTATGTATGTATATGAGCACCCGCGTCGCATGTATGATTCGTGAGCGGGGTAGCCTTATAATTATGTCAACTGCGTCGCATGATCGATTCGCGAGCGGGTTAATAGATGCATATATGTTTCGAGTCGTTCGACCCTCTGCAGTGCACATTTATTTTTGCGTCGCTTCGGCCGTACGCCTCGGCATACTATATGCTATGTATTTTACTGAGAGTCTTATTAATATTATCAAATGAATTGTTCTAGGTGGAAGGGAACTTGGGAATTTTATTATAATTGTTACTTGGCATGTTGGGGGTAGGTTGTAGATCATATACTTGATATTCCATGTCTTCTTGATTTCCATGACTGCTAATCCTGTCTAGATTTATTTATTATATTATTGTTAATGACCCTAGTGAGTAGAAACGTCTTCCTCTCGTCACTACTTCTTCGAGTTTAGACGGGATACTCATTGGGTACATATTTGTTTATATGTACTCATGTTATGCTTCTGTACTTAATTGTACAGGTTCTAAGGTTGGTGCATCTGGTTATCATACCGGAGCGTGATCTTGAGGGTACTTCTTGGACTAGACTACACGGTGAGCTGCTTTTCCTGACGTTCCTCAGCAGCACTGTGGAGTTTCTACTATTTTTGGATATTTCTGTCTACCCTTTTTCAGACAGTTGTACATTTATCTTGTCTATTTATTTTGTATATTCCACTAGTCGCCTGTGGACTTATGACACTAGATCTTGGCACACGTAGTAAATTTTCTAGTATTTTGCTATGCTGTAAATGTTGGCAAACGATTTTTTAGTTACATTGAATTAATTTTCCTCACTTAACCGCTTCATTTAAATGATTTCTAAACTAAAAGTTTGACAAGTACTTAAATATCCAAATAAGTAAAGCAATCTCGTTAGTAAACTCGTGTTGGTTTGCCTGACTCCGGTGTTGGGCGCCATCACGACCTGAGTTGGAATTTGGGTCGTGACAAACACAAGCGAAGAAAAAGGGAAAATCTCACATGCAAGTCAGTAAAATAAGCAGAAAAGGAAAAGTATCAAACTCCAAACCCTAGTTAGGTTTTTAAACTCAAAACTGGACAACTGATGTGAAGAATCAAGATATTCTTCATGTACATGAACAAGATATTGTCCAAATCTCCAAGATTGAGGTTGATTCATGTCCGATATAGAGGTGGTATTTGCCAAAATTAGGCAAATACCTATGTAATATCATAATCGAAGAGCAAGTATCAATAGAATGCAAATATTGTAAGCAAATAATGGTGAAATCCCATTATCAATGGGATTTTGAGAGGGGATTTGGGTTGTGATGGCTAGGGTTCACGAGAGAGGGGGAAGGGATTGAGAGGATTCTGAGACGGCGGGTGAGAGGAAATGGGGGATTAGGTTTGGGCATTAAGTTAAAGGGGTAGATTAAACAGGGGTCGTTGACCTTGGGAGATCAACGGCCAGGATTTAATAATGTGATTGGTGCGGGTTGGTTAATGGGTCGCGGCCGGGTTGGGCTGGGGATATTGGGTTAGTGTATTGGGCTATGTATTTAGGTATTGGGATGGGGGTTGGTCTGAAAATAGGCATAGAAATAGGCTATTAGTTAAATACCCATTTTTCAATTAATAGATAATTCGTAAAATTGATAAATAAAATGGTAAAAATATTATTTGTGCATAAAAATGATTACTGACAATTTTTTATCACTATATAATATAAAAGTTATTTTTTGCATAATTAAAGTAATTATAAGCGTATATGGTCTATTATTGCAAAATGTGCAATTTTAATCTTAAAAATGCAAATGTAATTATAATAAATGCACCAAAATATTTAAAAATTGGTATGGATATAAATGATAAAGTTAGATGATAAAATCATCATGAAATAATTTGTGATGCAATTAATGATTATTTATTTAATAAAATATGGGAATAAATTGATTTAAAAATTATAGAAGATCAGGGAAAATGCTTGTATGTATTTATAAATCACATAACGATGCATATGTACTGTTTTGAAAGTATATATGTATATTTAAAAAATATGAGAGAAAAATTGGGTATCAACAGCGACGTCCGCAGACCCTGGCGTCCCTTTCTATACATTTCACTTTACTGTTTCTTTCATTTAGAAAACAGTTGTATCTCTTTCAGACACTTACTTGTAGTAAAAATCTTAGAAGTTCGTGAATTGTGACACCAGATCGGGTGGTATATACATATATATCGAGGTTGTTATGTATTTCCGCATTCATTTTTAAATCGTTGTAGTTTAATTGCTGTAAATTTACGAAATCAAATAAGGATTTTCTTAATAAATCTCTAACATTGGCTTGCCTAGCAAGTGAAATGCTAGGCGTCATCACGGCCCCAGCGGTGGGAATTCGGGCCGTGACAAGTTGGTTTGAGAGAACTAGGTTGACTAAGTCTCACAATTCACGAGCGAGCTTAGTAGAGGCTGGGGGGTCGGTACAGAGACGTCTGTACTTATCTCCCAGAGGATATGAAGTTTAGGAACAAATTTCAGTTCTATTATTCCCTGTCGTGAGATTTTGTTTTCTTAGTACTGATTGAACTCTTCTACTTTTATTCTCTCGCGGATGGCGAAAACACATACCACTTCTTCAGCCGAGCAGCAGCCAGACCTCCAGTGGCAACTCTTATGAGGGACAGAGGTCGAGTCCGTGCCAGAGGTCGAGTCCGTGCCAGAGGCCGAGGTAGGGGAGTGCTCAGCCTAGAACCCGAGCAGCAACCCCAACAATGGAGCCTCAGGTAGAGTTTGACGAGGAGGTTCCAGCCCAAACTGTTCTTGTCGGGCCAGCTCAGGTTTCAGAGGGGTTCATTGCCAACCAGTGCTTCAGGATGCTTTCATCCGTTTGGTGACCCATAATGGCGCATTTCCCATGGCACCGGCTATCTCTCGGGTTGGTAGAGGAGCCCAGACTGATGCTACTCACACTCTAGAGCAGATGGCTCCCTAGTACCAAACTCAGCAGCTCATCCCGTCGGAGTAGTTCAGTCGGTTGTTGTGGCGCAGACCGGTGATGGGTCAGCTATGTCTTCTGAGGCTTGGAGATTGGACAGGTTCACCAAGCTCTTCCTAGTTCACTTCAGTAGTGCTACTTCAGAGGATCCCCAGGAGTATCTTGAGACCTGTCATGAGGTGCTACGGAACATGGGTATATTGGAGACCAATGAGGTCGACTTTTCTTCACTTCAGAAGACGGGTCCCAAACAGGAATGCTGAATGGGGAAAAACTAAATGAATGGTGGCAAGCCAACTGCGGCTTATAATCACATATATAAGTACGACTTATAAATAGCAAACAGTAATTGGTGTAATTACTAGGGTAGTAATTACATAGCCTAATAATTATACAGTTGTAATTACGACGACCTGCTTGTTTGTCATAATATCATTACAATGTTATTATAAATTTACCGTTTGCTTACACAAGTGTAATTACACAATTAGATCAAATTTTAAATAAAGTAATTATCACAATTAAAATTTAATAAAATAAATATATGCCTATAATTTTTTATAAGTATAAATGATTTTATATTTGGTATTTAAGATATATATTTTTTCGTGAATATACATTAATTAGTAATCATATATTTGTAACTAATATTGTAAAACTAATTTATATATATTTTCATAATTAATAATATTTTGTTTGGATACTTACAATAACTAAAAGCATACGTTTTGTAAGAACATCACGGAATTCATGTTTGATAAAATAAATTAATATTTATAAATATAATGTCATAACATTTTTTAAATATTTGACAAAACTCATCTGTCAATTCTAACTAAAAAAAAAAGAACAACATGCAGTGTGAGCCAATACTACTCAAACAAGCAAATTGGAACCATGAATAACACAATTTCAAAATCCAAAAAAAATAAATAAAGTTAAACATATGTCAAATTCCAGCATAATAATAGTAAGTTCCACTACAACTTAATATTTAAGAAACATAATAAGTTTACAACCACATTCAACATGAAATTTCACTTTAATTGTATCACTCATTATATGCCAAGTTTGTTAATGACTCATTATTTCTAATATTAGGAGGTGTAGTTTAAAAAATAAAATAAAATAAAATATAAGTAATTACAAGGAATCCCAAGAAGTAAAGGTAGAGAAATAAAATATAAATAATGTACAACGGAAAATATATTTTAAAATTTAAAAGAAATCAAAAAGAAAAAATAAAATTAAAAAAGTGTCGCGACCCAGAATTTCCACCGTCAGGACCGTGAGTGCGCCTAAAATTACACTTGCTACGCCGTCGGGACCCAGAATTTCCACCGTCGGGACCAATGTTCGAGGTTATTTAGCAAATTCTTTACCTTTAGGTGATAAATAGTAAACAAGACATAAATAAATCGAAATAAATGTGAAACTACATAAATAACAACTTTGATTACATACTAGTACTACCCAGAATCCGGAGTCACAATTCACGAACATATTAAGATTTTATTTCAAGTATTTGTCCGAAAGAAAATACAAATGTTTGTGAACTAAGGAAAAACAGTAAGTATGGGGGTATAGAAGGGGACGCCAGGGCATGGGGACGCCAACAGGACTACCTTGGGTCTCCTAGCTGTGAAGTCTACAGCCAACCTCTCGATCAGCCACAACCTACTCCAAAATATGCACATGAATTGCAGAGTACAGTATTAGTACAACCGACCCCATGTACTGGTAATTCCCGATCCTAACCTCAACGAATGAGTGACGAGGCTACGGCGGGACACATAATGTAATTTGCGTATAGTAAGTAACAAAAACTGAAAGGAAGACAGAATAAAATAGAGCAGTATCTTGTAATAAGTAAATACAATACCCAACGTATTATATCAGTGTTCAGCCATAACCAATCCTTAAGTGCAATTCAAAACTATTGTAGGATTAACACAGTCACATAAAAACATACACATATAGATTGTTGAGGCGCGCAACGCAATCCCACCGTACATATCACGTTCTTCCCTTATTTCCTCTTAATAACATAACAACAAAATGTAAATAAAAGTGTTGCGGCGTGCAACCTAATCCCACCATTTCACAATAATCACAATCATAGTTCACTCTTATTTCACCACAATCTACCCTTATTACACCTGTTCCGGTGTGCAATCCGATTATACTGTATAATATCAATCACCCTTATTCCTCCTCAATATATCACCCTTATTCATCTCATTGCGGCGCGCAACCCGATCTCACCATATCAGTATCAATTATTTAGTAAGTACAGAAATTTCACAATATAACACAAAACCCTTCACGATACTTGAACTTCAACAAAGTAAACATGAAGCTTATACTCTATAAAACCTTACACAAGTAATACTACTTAACGAGACCAATCTAGAATATACCATTAAAAGCACCAATGAAGTAGCTTAAGCATGCAAAAGAAGACAGTAAAGCTACAGGATAACTAATACCTTCACCAAGGAGAAACAATGTCTAACAAGTAGCAATTAGGCATGTAAATACAAGTAAAGCATGTAATAGTTAAGGTGGGGAAGAAAACAATATATGAGGAACGAGAAGGAAACAGGAAAGACAGATAAATTAGTGACGTATAAGTACTTGTCACCTCACATATACGCGCTCACATGATTTTCATATAGCACTTAAGGCAGGGGTTCTTAATCACTCAAGTCAAAGTTAGGCACAATACTTACCTCGTTCCACAAGCCTCTCAATGCTCAATCACCGCTTTTCCTCTAGAATCCACCTTCGAACCACTCGTATCTAGCCACAATTTACTTAATAAAGTCAAATATTGCTAAAGGAATCAATTACAATGCATGCATTTAGATTTCCTAAACTTTTCCCCAAAAAGTCAAAAATCGACCCCGGGCCCGCTTGATCAAAACTCGAGATTTTGGGCCAAAACTCATTCGCCCCCGAGCCTGATTATGGAATTAATTCTGAAATTCGACCTCAAATTGAGGTCTAAATCCCATTTTTCCAAAAATTGCTAATTCAACCCAAACCCCCAATTTCTACCATGGAAATCCTAGATTTTAGGTTGGAAATTCATCAAATCTGATGGAAAATTGAAAGAAAGGGGGATAGGATCATTTACCAAAGTTTTGGGGAAGAATGGGTCTTGCAAAAGTCGCTTCTAGAGTTCTTGGGTTTGAAAATTTGAAGAATGGGAGAAAAATCCCGTTTAAGTCTCCTTTCAACAGCTACAGATGTCGCAAATGCGACCTGCGAAGCCCGCAAATGCGAAGGAGGCATCGCAAATGCGAACCCCTTCTCATTTCTGCAGCCTTCGCAAATGCGGATATAGTAGGATCGCAAATATGACCATTTCTTCGCAAATGCAAAGAATCCCCTTCCCCAGTGCCTATCGCAAATGCGATTACTGGCCTTCCGCAAATGCGACCATAATATCGCAAATGCGAACCTAGGCTGACCTATTTGGAAATGCAAATAAATCCTTCGTAACTGCGATATTGGCCGACCAAGGGGATGTTCGCAATTGCGAAGAGATCAGAGGCCGGTTGCTAGAAAATGCAGACGCCATCAAAATTTCCAAGTCTAATTCACTTTGTAGCCTATCTGGTACTCACCCGAGCCCTCGGGGCACTAAACCAAAAGTTCACATAAGTCTAAAAGCATCATACGAACTTGAAATTCCTAGAACCACGAATTTAACCCCAAATCGCCAAAATAACACCTAGAATTACGAATTTGACCCCAAATCACATGAAATTTTCAAGAACATTTTGAAATTCCTATTTTCACATCCGGACGTCGGAATCACGTCAAATCAATTCCGTTTTGCACCAAAATTCACAGTCAAGTCATAATTATGGTATTGGACCTATACCGGATTTTAGAACCAAAATACGGACCCGTTATCTAAAAAGTCAAATTTTGGTCAAACACTTCAATTTCATTAAGCTTTCAACTTTTAAATTTCAACATAGTTCGATATCTTGGGTAAGGGACTTTCGATTTCGATTCCGGGCGTACGCCCAAATGTCAAATAACAATACGGATCCACCGGGATCGTTAAAACATGAATTCGGATCCGTTTATCAAAAATGTTGACCGAAGTTAACTCAAATAAAGTTTTAGGCAAAATTTCTTTTTTTTAAACATAAAAGCTTACCAGAAAGACGCCCAAACTGCTCAGCAAATCTAGAAAAGCTAAAACATGACTTCTAACGATTTCATATCTCAGAATTAGGTTTAAGTTATAAGATTCAGGTCATCACAAAAAGTAAAATAGTAGAAATAAAAGTTAAAAAGAAAATAAATTAAAATAAAAACAAAAAGGAAAGAAACTAAATAGCATTTTGTAATTACATATAATTACCACTAATTCTCACATCCCTTGAGAATTGGAGAGTGTAACTACACGCTTTCAATTACACCCAATTTCATAGTGACGAAGTAACCACTTGGCCAAACAAAGGGTAAATTTACAAATGGTCATATAACTATGACTTTTTTCACGAAAGTCATATAACTTTGTTTCTCACACAAAAATCATATAACTATGATTTTTTTTCACCAAAGTCTTATAACTTTGTTTCTCACACAAAAATCATAAAACTTTCACTAACTCACACAAAATCATGAAGGTCAGAAAATAAATTTTTCGGTAGTATTTTCTTATTTTTTATTTTTTATTTTCTTTCTAATAAATAATTACCCATTTAAAATATGAATGACTCGAATTTTTCGGGAGCGTATTACCATGGATTTCATAGTTGGGCTCCCACAGACTCAGAGGATGTTTGATGTGGTGTGGGTCAGCACACTTCATTCCGGTATCAGTTTCGTACGCTTCAGAGAAGTTGGAAAAGATCTACATGAAAGAGATTGTTCGATCGCATGGTGTGCCCGTGTTCATTATATCTGACCGAGGTACCCAGTTTACCTCCCATTTCTGGAGAGTATTTCAGCGTGAGTTGGGCACACAGGTCAAGTTGAGCACAACATTCCATCCTCAGATGAACGGTCAGTCCGAACGTACTATTCAGATTTTCGAGGATATGTTGCGGGCATGTATCATTGATTTTGGTGGTTCATGGGACCAGTTTTTTCCTTTAGATGTGTTTGCCTACAACAACAGCTATCAGTCGAGCATTCAGATGGCTCTGTATGAGGCATTGTATGGTAGGTTGTCACGACCCATTTTCGGAGTCGTGATGGCGCATGTCGTGGAACCAGGCAAGCCACCCATTTTCTCTAACTAAATACAATTCCCATAAAAATCCCCTTTTTAACAAATTCTGAAATCAATAATAATAATAATAATAATAATAATAATAAATTCAGTATTTTGGGAAAACCAGTTTAATAAATTTAAAAGACCAAATCCTACCAATCCCGGATCCAGTGTCACACAGTCATGTGCTGCTAATACTTAACAAAAATGAAAAATAAATGACTAACATAGTCTGAAAATAAATACGACGGGTAGAAAGGAAAGAGAAGACGAGATCACGGTCGCCAGTTGCTACCTCGTCAACTCTGATGAAATGGATGTGCTCCCTGACCCGAGTTGAACTCCTCTGTACCTGGATCTGCACACAGGGTGCAAGGGGTAACGTGAGTACACCAACTCAGTAGTAACGAAACCAAACTACGGACTGAGAGGTAGTGACGGACTAAACCTCCGACAATTCAAACAACAGTATATAAATTGGACATGACAGTAATATATTAGGAAATAAATACGATGTATCAAGATATGTATGTAACTCTGCATACTAGCATGAATGCATATAGAATCATGAATGATGTGTACTCACTAATCAAGCTCTCATAAGGTGGTCTACTCAGTACTAGAATACGACCTTCAGGCCAAGGGAAGTCCATCCCAGATATTACATAAACACAAGTGACACAGTCACTAAGTATTGAGGAAAAAGGCTCATCCAGCCCCCATGGAGAAATCCATCTCCGGAACATAATAACCACTGAGAACTCCATCTCCGGATCATAACAACCACGGAGAAATCCATCCCCGGAATATCTGTGCGCTCACTGGGGGTGTATAGACTCCGGAGGGGCTCCTTTCTGCCGAAGCGCTATATTAAGCCAACAAAAGCATGATTTCAAGATCGCTGCGGTTTGCAGTCCGACCTCATAACTGTCTCAAACCAGGCTCTAAGCCTCACTCAGTCAGTACCTTCCAGTCTCACTTAGAATGCTCTACATATGCAATGCAGCCCAAACCAATGATAATATAAATAAATTAGCAACTTACGAGACTGAGGCATGACACATATACTATAACAGGACTGAGTACACGAAAGCAATAATCACAGATAGAGATAACAATAATCGACCATTCCGGTCTAAACACATCGGCGTGAAGCCTTAACATTTATACGTAGCATGATTTCTATTTCATTCCAGGTAATTACTACCTTAACAGTACAATATCAATCTAGGATAACCAGTAGACAGTGTTATGAGATAAGCTAGGCTACAAATATTCAGTAAACGCCTGCATGCCCGTCACTTGGCAAGTGCGTCACCTTAATTAACAGAAAATATCAAATTGTTTGGGGTTTCGAACCCTCAGTTCCAAGTTTGGAAGTGTTACTTACCTCAAAACCGGCTAACACACTACTCTGCAATGCCCTTGCCTTTAAGTTCAGCCTCCGAGTGCTCCAAATCTACCAAGTTCAGATTTTTATCATCAATATATGCCTAAGGAACGATTTCCAATTGAAAATATCGAAATTCACCCAAAACCCCGAAATTGGTCAAAACCCGATCCCCCGGCCTGCATCCCGAAACTCAGAAATTTTTACAGAAAAGTGTTCTTCATACTCCCACGATTCCGTACATATAAAGAACACCAAAATCGGAGTCCATTTGACCCCTCAAATCGACCCCTAAAGGTCTCTAATTCTCAAGCCCCAGAATCCCATTCTCTTCTCAAGAAATTCGAACTTTAAAGTGGAATTGAAGATTAGAATCATGGAAATAGACCTATAATGGTTAGGAATCACTTACCCAAAACACCCAGGTGAAAAAGTCTTCTAAAATCGCCTCTCCCGAGCTCCAAAATTCGAAAATGGTGAAAAATAACTTAAACCCTCGGAATTGGGTTTTTAATAGACTGCCCAGGTAATATTCTATGCGTTCGCGGAGGGCCACCGCGAACGCGAAGAGTAAAATTTTATGGGCCCAAGAAATGGCCTATGCGAACGTGGCCTGGACCCCGCGAACGCGAAGAACATCCCCCCTAACACTACGCGAACGTGGTCCCGGACCATGCGGTCCCTGGCCTACGAACGCGAAGGGAAATGACCCCTGACCCCTGGGAGCCCAGCTCGACCCTATGCGAACGCGACATGGCCCTGCATTCGCAATGGAGTTTCCTGAACAACCTATGCGTTCGGGTCCAGTTGACCGCGGACGCGAAGAAGAAACCACTGAAATCCCAAAACTATTCTATGCGAACGCGGTGACCTCTACGCGAACGCATAGAAGGAAACCAGCAGCAAAATTCTGGTGTTTCAATAAGTCCAAAACCACTTCGTCGAGCATCCGAAAATCATCTGAGGCCCCCGGGACCTCCACCAAACCTACCAACTAATCCAAATACGTTATTCGAACTTGGTCGAGCCTTAAAAACACGTCTCATAACATCAAAAGCATCAAAATTGCATGGATTCAAGCTTAAGGACTTTGAAATTTCTAAAATCCACCAATGATGCCGAAACCATCCAAAACCACTCCGATTAACCTGAAATTTTGCAGACACATCCAAAATGGCATTAAGAACCTGTTCCAACTGTCGATACTCCATTCCGACCCCGATAGCCTAATCACTACCCACCGAAAATCGCCAAAAATTAACTTTCGCCAATTCAAGCCTAATTCTACACCGGACATCACAAAAATATTCCGAACACACTCCTAAGTCCCAAATCACCTAACGAAGGTATTCGAGCCATAAAATCCGCATTCCGAGGTTGTTTACCAATCAGTCAACTCTCAATTGACTTTTCCCATTATAAGGCTATCTTTTAAAGACTAAGTTACTGAATTCTCATTTAACCATTCCGATTTCAAGCCTATAGACTCTAACACATCAATATTTGAATAACCAATTTATAACAAGTCAATAAAAGTATTTAAATGCAGGTTTTTACGTAACGACCGACCGGGTCGTTACATTCTCCCCCTCTTAAACAAACGTTCGTCCTCGAACGGGTCTAGAAACATACCTGGAGTCTCAAACAAGTGAGTATATTTGCTATGCATCTCCCGCTCGGTTTCCCAAGTAGCCTCCTCCACTGGCTGACCTCTCCAATAGACCTTTACTGAAGCTATCTCCTTTGGTCTCAACTTTCTGACCTCGCGAGCCAAAATAGCCACTGGCTCTACCTCATAAGACATATCATCCTCAAGCTGAACTGTGCTGAAGTCTAACACATGAGACGGGTCACCAACATATTTTCTGAGCATCGACACATGGAATATTGGATGAACAATCGATAGACTAGGTGGCAAGGCAAGTCTATAAGCCACCTCTCTAACCTTCTGAAGCACCTCTAAGGGACCAATAAACTGCGGACTTAGCTTTCCTCTCTTTCTGAACCTCATAACACCCTTCATGGGTGATACCTTCAGCAATACCTTATCCCCTTCCATAAAAGATACATCCCGAACCTTCCGGTCCGCATAACTCTTTTGTCTACACTGCGCCGTGCAAAGTCGCTCCTGAATCAACTTCACCTTCTCCAACGCATCCTAAACCAAATCTGTGCCCAATAACTTAGCCTCCCCAGGCTCGAACCAACCAACCAGCAATCTACACCTCCTACTATATAAAGCCTCATACGGGGCCATCTGAATACTGGATTGGTAGTTGTTATTATACGCAAACTCCGCTAATGGAAAAAACTGATCCCAAGAACTTCCAAAATCAATCACACAAGCCCGTAACATGTCCTCCAGAATCTGAATAGTCCTTTCCGACTGCTCGTCGGTCTGAGGATGAAATGCAGTGCTCAACTCTACCTCACTACCCATACCTCTCTATACGGCCCTCCAAAATTGATATGTGAACTGAGTACCTCTGTCAGAAATAATAGAACCCGGAACTCCATGCAATCGGACAAACTCCTTAATGTAAATACCAGCTTACCGCTCTGAAGTATAAGAACAGCTGACAGGAATGAAATGCACAGACTTGGTCAATCTATCCATAATGACCCAAATAGCATCAAAACTCTTCGAAGTTTGTGGAAGCCCAACAAATCCATGGTGATCCGCTCCCACTTCCACTCCGAAATATCTAACCTCTGAAGTAATCCACCTGGTCTCTGGTGCTCATACTTGACTTGTTGGCAGTTGAGACACCGTGCTACATACTCAACAATATCTCTCTTCATCCGCCTCCACCAATACTGCTGCCTCAGATCCTGGTACATCTTCGCGGCACCTGGATGAATAGAATACCGCGAACTGTGAGCCTCTGCTAATATTAACTCTCGAATACCATCCATATTGGTCACGTAAATACGGCCATGCATCCTCATAACCCCATCATCATTGATAGTCACATCATGGGCATCACCCCGACGAACTCTATCCTAAAAAACTAACAAATGGCGGTCATAATACTGTCGTGCCTTAATCTGATCAAATAAAGAAGACCAGGAAGCCATGCTAGCTACCACTCGCGAAAGGTCTGACAAATCCAATCTCACCAACTGTCCCGCTAAAGCCTGAACATCAAGTGCTAATGGTCTCTCTGCTGCTGAAAGGTAAGCTAGGCTCCCCAAACTCTCGGCTCTGCGACTCAAGGCATCGGCCACTACATTGGCCTTCCCCGGGTGATACAAAATAGTTAAGTCATAGTCCTTAAGAAGCTCTAACCATCTCCTCTTACGCAAATTCAAGTCCTTCTGCCTTAGCAGATACTGCAAGCTATGATGATCAGTGAAGATCTCACATTGTACCCTATACAAGTAATGCCGCCAAATCTTTAAGGCATGAACAATGGCAGCTAACTCAAGATCGTGCACTGGATAATTCTTCTCGTGTACCTTCAACTGTCTGGACGCGTAGGCAATCACCCTACCTTCCTACATCAAAACCGCTCCCAATCCAACTCTAGAAGCATCACAATAGACTGTATAAGAACCCGAACCTGTAGGCAATACCAATACTGGAGCTGTAATCAATGCTGACTTGAGCTTCTGAAAGCTCTCCTCGCACTCATCGGACCATCTGAATGGAGCACCCTTCTGAGTCAATCTGGTCAAAGGTGAAGCAATAGAAGAAAATCCCTCCACAAAGCGATGGTAATAACCCGCCAAACCCAAGAAACACCTAATCTCCGTAGTTGAGGACGGTCTGGGCCAACTCTGCACCGCCTATATCTTCTTCGGGTCCACCTGAATACCCTCACTAGACATTATGTGACCCAAGAAAGCTACTGAACCAAGCCAAAACTCACATTTGAAGAACTTTGCATAAAGCTTCTCCTCCCTCAATCTCTGCAACACAACCCTCAAATGCTGAGCGTGCTCCTCCTGGATACGAGAGTACACTAGGATGTCATCAATGAACACCATAACGAATGAATCAAGGTAAGGCTGAAACACGTTGTTCGTCAAATGCATGAACGCGACTGGGGCATTGGTCAGCCCAAAAGACATAACCAGAAACTCATAGTGGCCCTATCTGGTCCTAAAAGTGGTCTTCGGAATATCAGAATCCCGAATCTTCAATTGATGGTACCCAGACCTCAAGTCAATCTTGGAGAACACCCTAGCTCCCTGAAGTTGATCGAACAAGTCATCAATACGGGGAAAAGGATACTGGTTCTTCACCGTAACCTTGTTCAGCTGCTTATAGTCAATGCACACATGCATGGATCCATCCTTATTCTTTACAAACAACACCGGTGCACCCCAAGGCGACACACTAGGCTGAATAAACCCCTTATCTAGGAGTTCCTAAAGTTGTTCCTTCAATTCCTTCAACTCTGCTGGGGCCATGCGGTAAGGAGGAATAGAGATAGGATGGGTCTCAAGCAATAGGTCGATACCAAAATCAATGTCCCTGCCAGGTGGCATGCTTGGAAGGTCTACTGGGAAAACGTCCGGGAACTCACAGACCACGGGAACAGAATCAATGGAAAGAGTCTCACTACTAACATCCCTCACAAAGGACAGATAAGACTCACACCTCTTCCCAATCATACAATGAGCCTTCAGAAAATAAATCACCCGGCTAGGCACGTACTCCATCGAACCTCTCCACTCAATCCTTGGCAATCCAGGCATCGCTAAGGTCACGATCTTGGCATGACAGTCGAGAACCGCATGGTATGGAGATAGCCAATCCATGACTAAAATCACATCGAAGTCAACCATGCTAAGTAATAATAGATCTGCCTGGGTCTCCCAACCCCCAATAGATATAATACAAGACCGATAGAACCGGTCTACCATAACAGTATCCCCCACTAGAGTCGACACATGAACAGCTGAAAACAAGGACTCACGGGGTGTATCCAAGAAATGTGCAAAGTATGAAGAAACATATGAATACGTAGAACCAGGATCAAATAATATTGCAGTATCCCGGTGATAGACTGAGATAATACCTGTAACCACTGCATCTGAAGCTATGGCATCTGGTCTGCCTGGAAGTGCGTAGAAACGGGACTGCCCTCCACCTGACCGACCTCCCCCTCTGGGGTGTCCTTTTCCTAACTAACCTCCACCCCTAGCTGCTTGAGCGGGTGGTGTAGTAACTGGTGCTGAAGCTGGAGGTTGGTTCCTATGCTGAAATAAAATTACCAGTAAGGCGGGGACAATACCTCTTGATGTGACCCAGATCCCCACACTCGAAACAACCTCTACCAGCAATTCGCGATGGGGACTGAAGGGAACCCCTAGGACCTGGGTAGCTTCTAGAAGAACCATGTGCTGAGGAACCCTGAACTGATGGTACCGAGATGAACTCCGGGATGGAAGTGCACTGAATGAGGAACGGTCCGAATGAGAGCTACGGGGACCGTGTCCTGATGAAGCACCACTGTAAGCTGGACGAGCTGGCGGAGGAGGCCTGAATGGTCTGCCTCTGCTGTGCCGAGACTGACCTCCCGAGTGATCACCACTATAATTACCAGAACCTCGAGGCCTCTTGGCCTCCCTCTCAACACGCTCCTGGAGGCGCACTGACTCAATATCCCTAGTTATGTCGACTACCTCCTCAAAAGAAGCACCGGATACCCTCTCCCTGGTCAGAAAAACCCGTAGCTGGTAAGAAAGACCATCAACAAATCTCTGAATCCTCTCCCTATCTGTGGGAACTAGCCAGATGGCATGACGGGATAACTCAGAGAACCTCATCTCATACTACGTCACGGTCATGTCTCCCTGACGCAACTGCTCGAACTCTCTGCGCAGCTCCTCTCTACGAGAGTGTGGTATATACTTTCTCAGAAAGAGAATGGAGAATTGGTGCCATGTAAGGGGAGCTTCATCAGCGGGTCTGCGCCTCTCATAGGCCTCCCACCAAGCAAGTGCAGCTCCTGAAAACTGGAATGTAGTGAATGGAACCCCGCTGGCCTCTAATATCCCTGCAGTACGTAATATCCTCTAACACATGTCCAAGAAAGCCTGGGCATCCTTGCCTTCTGTACCCCTAAAAGTCGGAGGCTGGAGTCTGCTGAACCTCTCCAACCTACGCTGCTCATCGTCAGCTAAGGCTGGGACCACATAATCATGTGCCAGAGCAATCTGCTACACTGGGGCTGCCCTAGGTGTCTGAAGTCCCCGGGTGACCAGCTCAGGTGTCCGGGCAGCTGGAGTCTGGATGCCTCCCCTGGCCTGAGAAGTAGTAGCGATAGTGGACATAGCGATGGCCTGTGCCAAGCTGGTGCACACCATCAAAATCTGGGCTATGGTCTCCTGAAGACCCGGAATCACAATGGGCGCTGTTGGTGCCTGAGTCTGCCTCACTGGAATCTCAGCTGCGGGGACCTGCTCCTGAGTAACGGGAGGGTCCACAGGTGATGCCCCGACTGCTACGCAGGCTGCAGCCCTCCCTCTGCCATGGCCGCGACCACGACCTCGACCTTGGGCTGGTCCTGCTGGGATCTGGTCGCCACTATCATTAGCACGAGTCCTCACCATCTGTGAGAGAATGAAAACAACAGAAGTTTAGTTTCAGAGTACAACAGAGTCGCACGATAGAATTCAAACAATGTTCGATTTTCCTAAAGGTTCTACAACCTCTCGAAGATAAGTACATACGTCTCCCTACCGATTCGCAAGACTCTACTAAACCTGCTCATGACTGGTGAGACCTATTTAACCTAGCGCTCTGATACCAACTTGTCACGACCCATTTCCGGAGTCGTGATGGCACCTGTCGTTGAACCAGGCAAGCCACCCATTTTCTCTAACTAAATACAATTCCCATAAAAATCCCCTTTTTAACAAATTCTGAAACCAATAATAATAATAATAAATTCAGTATTTTGGGAAAACCAATTTAATAAATTTAAAAGACCAAATCCTACCAATCCCGGATCCAGTGTCACACAGTCATGTGCTGCTAATACTTAACAAAAATGAAAAATAAATGACTAACATAGTCTGAAAATAAATACGACAGGTAGAAAGGAAAGAGAAGACGAGATCACGGTCGCCAGCTGCTACCTCGTCAACTCTGATGAAACGGATGTGCTCCCTGACCCGAGCTGAACTCATCTGTACCTAGATCTGCACACAAGGTGCAGGGGGGTAACGTGAGTACACCAACTCAGTAGTAACGAAACCAAACTACGGGCTGAGAGGTAGTGACAGACTAAACCTCTGACAATTCAAACAACAATATATAAATTGGACATGACAGTAATATATCAGGAAATATATACAATGTATCAAGATATGTCTGTAACTCTGCATACTAGCATGAATGCATATAGAATCATGAATGATGTATACTCATTAATCAAGCTCTCATAAGGTGGTCCACTCAGTACTAGAATACGGCCTTCAGGACCAGGGAAGTCCATCCCGGATATTACATAAACACAAGTGACACGGTCACTAAGTACTGAGGAAAAAAGTTGATCCAGCCCCCATGGAGATATCCATCTCCAGAACATAATAACCACGGAGAAATCCATCTCCGGATCATAACAACCACGGAGAAATCCATCCCCGGAATATCTGTGTGCTCACTGGGGGTGTATAGACTCCGGAGGGGCTCCTTTCAGCCCAAGCGCAATATCAAGCCAATGAAGGCATGATTTCAGGATCACTGCGGTGTGCAGTCCGACCTCATAACTGTCTCAAACCAGGCTCTAAGCCTCACTCAGTCAGTACCTTCCAGTCTCACTTAGAATGCTCTAACATATGCAATGCAGCCCAAACCAATGATAATATAAATAAACTAACAACTTACGAGGCTGAGGCATGACACATATACTATAACAGGACTGAGTACACGAAAGAAATAATCACAGATAGAGACAGCAATAATCGACCATTCCGGTCTAAACACATCGGTGTGAAGCCTTAACATTTATACTTAGCATGATTTCTATTTTGTTCCAGGTAAATACTACCTTCACAGTACAATATCAATCTGGGATAACCAGTAGACAGTGCCATGGGATAATGCAGGCTACAAATATTTAGTAAACGCCCGCATGCCCGTCACTTGGCAAGTGTGTCACCTTAATTAACAGCCAATATCAAATCGTTTGGGGTTTCGAACCCTCCGTTCCAAATTTGGAAGTGTTACTTACCATAAAACCGGCTAACACACTACTCCGCAATGACCATGCATCTAAATTCGGCCTCCGAGTGTTCCAAATCTACCAAGTTCAGATTTTTATCATCAATATATGCCTAGGGAACGATTTCCAATTGAAAATATCGAAATTCACCCAAAAATCTGAAATTGGTCAAAACCCGACCCCCAGGCCTGCGTCCCGAAACTCAGAAATTTTTACAGAAAAGTGTTCTTCATCCTTCCACGATTCCGTACATATAAAGAACACCAAAATCGGATTCCGTTTGACCCTTCAAATCGACCCCTAAAGGTCTCTAATTCTCAAACCCCGAAATCCCATTCTCTTCTCAAGAAATTAGAAATTTAAAGTGGAATTGAAGATTAGAATCATGGAAATAGACCTAAAATGGTTAGGAATCACTTACCCAGAACGCCCAGGTGAAAAAGTCTTCTAAAATCGTCTCTCCCGAGCTCCGAAATTCGAAAATGGTGAAAAATAACTTAAACCCTCGGAATTGGGTTTTTAATAGACTGCCCAGGTAATGTTTTATGCGTTCGCGGAGGGCCACCGCGAACGCGAAGAGTAAAATTTTATGGGCCCAAGAAATGGCCTATGCAAACGCGCCGTGGAACCCACGAAGAACAGCCCCCTAACACTACGTGAACGCGGTCCCTGACCTGCAAACGCGAAGGGGAATGACCCCTGACCCCTGGGACCCCAGCTCGACCCTATGCGAACGCGACATGGCCCTGCGTTCACGATGGAGTTGCCTGACCAACCTATGCGTTCACGTCCAGTTGACCGCGGATGCGAAGAAGAAACCACTGAAATCTCAAAACTATTCTATGCGAATGCGGTGACCTCTACGCGAACGCATAGAAAGAAACCAGCAGCAAAATTCTGGTGTTTCAATAAGTCCAAAACCACTCCGTCGAGCATCCAAAAATCATCTGAGGCCCCCGGGACCTCCACCAAACCTACCAACTAATCCAAATACCTTATTCGAACTTGGTCGAGCCTTAAAAACACGTCCTATAACATCAAAATCATCAAAATTGCATGGAATCAAGCTTAAGGACTTTGAAATTTCTAAAATCCACCAATGATGCCGAAACCATCCAAAACCACTCTGATTAACCTGAAATTTTGCAGACACATCCAAAATTATATTACAAACCTGTTCCAACTGTTTTAACTCCATTCCGACCCCGATAGCCTATTTTTCACTGCCGACCGGAAATCGCCAAAAACTAACTTTCGCTAATTCAAGCCTAATTCTACACCGAACATCACAAAAATATTCTGAACACACTCCTAAGTCCCAAATCACCTAATGAAGCTATCCGAGACATAAAATCCGCATTCCGGGTTCGTTTACCAATAAGTCAACTCTCAGTTGACTTTTCATATTATAAGGCTATCTTTTAAAGACTAAGTTACTGAATTCTCATTTAACCATTCCGATTTCAAGACTATCGACTCTAACACATCAATAATAGAATAACCAATTTATAACAAGTCAATAAAAGTAATTTAAATGCAGGTTTTTGCGTAACGATAGACCAGGTCGTTATATAGGCGGTGTCGGTCGCCAGTTGGGTGGTTCGAGCCGGGAGAGGCTATATTGTTGGGTTCAGAGTTGGTCCAAGATGCGTTAGACAAGGTGAAGATCATTCAGGATAGGCTTTGTATAGCTCAATCCAGGTAGAAGAGTTATGCGGATCGCAGATTTCGTGATTTGGAATTTATGATAGGAGACCGGGTATTTCTTCGGGTGTCGCCCATGAAGAGAGTGATGAGGTTCGGGAAGAAAGGAAAGTTGATCCCCGGGTACATTAGTCCATTTGAGATTCTGGATAAGGTAGGAGAGGTAGCCTACAGAATTGCTTTACCCCCGAGCATATCAGTCGTGCATCCGGTGTTTCATGTATCTATGCTTAGGAGGTATATTGCCGATCCATCTCATGTGCTTGACTTCAGAGGTTTCCATTTGGACAAGGATTTATCTTATGAGGAGGAGCCGGTAGACATATTGGCTCGGCATGTTTGTCAGTTGAGATCGAAGAGTTATCCTTCGGTTCGTGTTCAGTGGAGAGATCAGCATGTTGAGGCAGCTACCTAGGAGTCCCAATCTGATATGCAGATCTGATATCCCCATATTTCTCCCGATTCAGGTACGTTTCTATGTCCGTTCGAGGACGAACATTTGTTATAGAAGTGGAGATTGTGATGACCCGAAAGGTCATCCCGTGAAATTTTAATTAAAATTGTGTTACGAGGCCCTAAAAGCCTCTATTTATCTTACCTCGATGTGCATGCACAGCCCGGGCGCGTAACCGGGAAGCCTTTATGTAGAAAATTGATAAAATGCGGAATTTATGATAATTATTTGAATAAAGTTGACTTCGGTCAACATTTTTGGAAAACTGACCCGGACCCGTATTTTATGGTCCCGGAAGGTCCGTAGGAAAATATGGGACTTGGGCGTATGCCCGGAATCAAATTCCGAGGTCCCAAGTCAGAGAAATGAATTTTTAAAGAAAATTGTTTTCTGAAAAATATAAAGATTTTTGAAAATGAGATTTGATGTGAAACCTGTGATAACATGCCCGTATTATGGTTCCGGAACCCGGAATAGGTTCAATATGGTTATTACGTGTTATCTGTGAAATTCGGTGAGAAACGGGTGTAGTTTGACGTGATTCAGACTAAAAATGGAAAATTTGAAGTTAATGATGTTTTTGAGAAATTCTATAGATTTTGAGGCTTAATTCAGTGTTTATGATATTATTTTGGTGGTTTAATTACTCGAATAAGTCCGTAGGATGTTTTAGAGGTTGTGTGTGTATTTGGTTTTGAGCCCCGAGGGCTCGGGTGAGTTTCGGGTAGGCGTCGGAGTGCAAAATGCCTTAGAAAATCTGGTGTATGTTGTTTGCTGGTGTCCAAGGATTTACTACTATGTGAACGCACTCAAGGGTGTGCGAACGCACAGGGTAAAAGTGGGGTCGGGGGGATCAGGGTCAATTGTTCTGTGCGAACGCACCATATGGGGTGCGAACGCGGAGGGTTAGCTGGGGTACATTGTGCGAACGCACCACCTAGGTCGCGAACGCACAGGTATAGAGGGGGTCCAGGGGGCTGGGTAGTGTTAACCCTATGCGAACGCGGCCCCTCAACTTCGAACGCATAGGCCAAGCTGGTTAACCCTGTGCAAACGCGGCTAGATGGTCGCGAATGCATAGGGTAATTTTGTTCAGTGATTTTTAAAAGCCTAAAAACAGATTCAAAACGGGATTTCACCCAAAATTCATAACCCTCTTCTTCTCCAAACCCCATAGACGATTTTGAAGATATTCTTCCACCATAACCTCTTAGGTAAGTGATATTTAACTCGTTTCTTTCCATTTTTCTTAAATACCCACTAGATTTTAGGCCAAAAAAATGAAATTAAAGGTATAAATTGGGACAGATTTTTGAATTTTTGGGAATCCAACCTCATTTTGGGGTCGGATTTCAAAACAAATTGTATATTCGGGCTCGTTGGGGAATGGGTGATCTGGTTTTGGTCCGAACCTCGTGTTTGGACCAAGCAGGCCTGGGATCGAATTTTGAAATTTATGGAAGAATGTTGGGAAATCTATAATTAGGCTTTGGAATTGAATTATTGAGTAATTATTGATGTTATTAAGTCAATTGTGTCTAGATACAATTTTTTCGGAGTCGGATTCGAGAGGAAAAGCGGGGCTAGAGGCTTGATTTGCATTCTTGGGAGCCGAGGTAAGTGTTTGGCCTAACATTAGCTTCAGATAATAGGTATAGATTCTTATTTTCTATGTGTGATTCCATGTCCAACGTATAAGTGAGGTGACGAGTACCTATATGTGTTGGTCAAGCATGCCCGTGAGTCGAATTTGGTGATTTATATGGTTTTCATTGATATTATCAGTGTTGTGAGTTATTTGTCATTCTGGAAGTTATCCCTTGAGGGTAATTCATGATGTAGAATGTTATTGATTATTCGTTCGGTTGAGGATTATTTGTTAAATTATACCTCTGAGTGAGATTGGTTATAACCGAGTCCCTTGCCGGGACAGTAGAATTATTATTGGATATACCCCTTGTCCCCAGCATGTTCTTCCCCGTTGTTGTATTTACTTGTTTATTTCCTGTCATTTCCTGTTATATTTCTGAATTGAACAGGTGTTATTTGATGTCGTGTCCTAGACTCGTCACTACTTCGCTGAGGTTAGGCTCGGCACTTACTCAGTACATGGGGTCGATTGTACTGATGCTACATGTCACAACCCAATTTCCTAACTCAGGTCGTGATGGCACCCAACACCGGAGTCAGGCAAGCCAACACTTGTTTACTAACGAGGTTACCTTATTTAATAGAATACTCAATTACTTGCCAAGTTTTAAGTTTAGAAGTCGTTAAATGAAAGCAGATAAGTAAGACAACTAAATTTAATGTAACCCAAAATCATGTACCAACTTGTGCAGTTTAGCAAAATACTATAAATATACTACGTGTGCCAAGACCTAGTGTCACAAGTCTATAGGCGGACTAGTGGAATATACAAAAGATATAATAAATGTTCTACTGTCTGAAGGAAGTAGCCATAAATAATCCAAAATAATAGATAACTCCACAGTGCTGCTGAGGATCGCCAAGAGGATCAACTCACCGTGAAGTGAAGTCCGGAATATACTCTCAGTGACGAACTCCGGTCGGATAGCCAGATGCACCTGCCTCAGAACCTGTACAATTAAGTACAGAAGTATAGCATGAGTACATATAAAAAAATATGTACCCAGTGAGTATCCCGTCTAAACTCGAAGAAGTAGTGATGAGAGGTAGATGTGATACTTACTAGGGTCGATAACAATAATATAAATGAATAAATCTAGACATGATTAGCAGTCGTGGAAATTAAGAAGTCGTGAAATATCAAGTATGTAAATTTGCAATCTACCATCATATATCAAATAAAAATTATCATAGAAGTCCCAAGTTCCCTTCCACATGGAGAAATTTATTTAATAATAATAAGACTCTCAGTCAAATACATAGCACATAGTATGTCGAGGCGTACGGCCGAAGCGACGCAAAAATAAATGTGCACTGTGGAGGGTCGAACGGCTCGAACCATTGATGCATCTATTACCCCGCTCGCGAATCGATCATGCGACGCAGTTGACATAATTATAAAGCTACCCCACTCGCGAATCATACATGCGACACGGGTGCTCGTATACATACACAAAGTTATCAGGAATTTCATGAATTAATAGAGATTTTACTTGGAAAACAAGAATTGAGGCAACAGTAAAATTGAATGTAACTTCCCAATATTCTCATGCTAGTTCAAGGATAATAATCAACTAGGAATACATGTAGAGATACAGGTAAGGCACATAAAACATGCTTGTGAGTCCTAAAGACTACCCGACACAACATAGTAGTAGCTATGCACGAACTCTCGTCACTTCATGCGTGTGTATCCCCCGCAAATAAGGACATTTCAACCATTTATAATTACTTATGGGGAAAATTCTCTTTTACAAGGTTGGAAAGGAGACTCACCTCGTGTAGAACCTACTTCCCGGGTCAAGAACGCTCCCGAAACTCCAAACTCGTCACCCAAGGACTCGAAACTAGTAAAATGTTATATAAATACATCAATATATACTCAAGAGTATAAAATTCTCCTACTAGCTTAGTTAATTCATCTTACTTTGAAAAAATCCCAAAATACACCCCCGGACCCACATGCTCGGATTCTGGAAATTTTCGAAGAAAACACTCACCCATAACCTAAGGATCATTAATATATGACTTTTGTATGATTTCATGGTTAATAAGTGGTGAAATTCTCTAAAATTCATCAACCTTAGGTTTTTCACCCCAACCCTTGATTTACACTAATTAGGGTATTAATCTACCTAAGAATTGATGTATTAAGCCAACATTTAGGTGGAAATTACTTACCTCTTAGTAGCTAGGTCGTCTAGCTCTCTCTTAAGCTCCCAAAGTTGACAATGGTGGAAGAAATGGATGAAAAATGGTTAAGTCCCGTGTTTAAAAGAGCTCACTGCCATCAGTGATTCCGCACGTGCAGCTCGAGGACCGCACCTGCGAAAGTGGACAAGAGGGCCTAGGATCGCACCTGCGGAGTGGAGACTGCACCTGCAGCTCCGCTCCTGCAGAATCTTGACCGAACCTGTGACTATGGCCAATATCACCTAGGGCCGCACCTGCGAGGCCTGGAGTCCCCCACCTGCGACTGGGCAATCGCACCTGCGAGGCCTGGAGTCCCGCACCTGCGACTGGGCAATCGCACTTGCGGTCACACAAATTCAGGTGCACCAGCAGTTAAGGCTGCTGGTTTTTGGCCTCGTTTGGTGCCCCAGAGGCACCTGTGCCCACCCGAGCCCCCATCCAATTATACCGATAAGTCCTAAATCGTATTACGGACTCGCTCGAGCCTTCGGAACACCCAAAACAACGCTAAAACTCAAAATCACACCTCAAAACCCCTTAGAATCAAACTTAAGAACTTCAAGTTCTTGAATTCGGTTTCAATGCGCCGAACCGACCTCTACTACTCAGAATGACACCAAATTTTGCAAGAAATTCATAAATGACATAACGGAACTATTCTCGGTCTTGGAATTCCATTCGGACCTTGATAACACAAAAACACGTCCCAAACCAAATTATGAACTTAAGGAAACTCTATTTTCGCTATTTGGCGTCGAAACGCTCCCGGGTCATCCAAAACCCATTCCTGGCATACGCACAAGTCCGAAATCATCATACGAAGCTATTGGAACTGTCGAAACTCAATTCCAAGGTTGTTTACTCAAAATATTAACCGAAGTCAAACTTGGCCTTAAAGGCCAACCTTAAGGAACCAAGTGTTCCTATACCATTCTAAACACTTCCGAATCCCGAACCACCCATCCCCGCAAGTCATAAATCACTATAAGCCTCTGCGGGAAGTCTTCTTTAGGGGAACAGGGTCCGAGTATGCAAAATGACCGGTCGGGTCGTTACATTCTCCACCTCTTAAACAAATATTCATCTTCGAACGGGTCTAGAATCATACCTGAAGTGCTGAATAAGTGTGGATATCTGCTCCGCATGTCCTCCTCGTACTTCCAAGTTTCCTCCTCGATCGGTTGGCCCCTCCACTGGACCTTCACAGCAGAAACTCTCTTGGATCTCAACTGGAAATTCTGCCTGTCAATAATAGCAACTGGCTCCTCCCCGCAGCCCAATCTCTCATCCAACTGAATAGTGTTGAAATCAACTATGTGAGAGAAGTCGGCGTGATATCTCCAGAGCATGGATACATGAAAGATCGGATGAAATCCTGATAGATTGGGAGGTAAGGCGAGCTCAAAAGAAACCTCTTCAACTCGCCTCGATACCTCGAAAGGACCTATAAACCTCGGTCTCAGCTTGCCCTTCTTCACGAACCTCATAATACCCTTCATCGGGGAAACCTTCAACAGAACCTTATCCCCCTTCATGAATGATACATCGCGTTCCTTCTGATCCGCGTAACTCTTATGTCTGGACTGTGCTGTGTGGAGCCTCTCTTGAATCAACTTCACCTTCTGCAAGGCATCTCTCACAAGGTCCGTGCCATATAACTTAGCGTCGCCAGGCTCAAACCACCCGATAGGAGAACGACATCGCCGACCATATAAAGCCTCAAATGGAGTCATCTCAATGCTGGACTGATAACTATTATTGTAAGCAAACTCGGCCAACGGCAAGAATTGGTCCCACTTACCTCCAAAGTCAATCACACATGCCCTGAGCATGTCCTCCAATATCTGAACTGTACGCTCCGACACTCATCAGTCTGCGAATGAAATGTTGTAATGAGATCTATCTGAGTACCCATCTCACGGTGCAATGCTCTCCAGAAGTGCGAGGTGAACTGAGGACCTCGATATGGTATAATGGACACGTGCACACCGTGCAACCATACTATCTCCCGAATGTAGATCTGGGCTAGCCTCTCAGAAGTATAAGTAGTAGCCACAGGAATGAAATGCGCCGATTTGGTCAATCTATCCACAATGACCCAAACCGCGTCAACCTTCCGAAAAGTGCGAGGCAACCTAACCACGAAGTCCATAGTGATGCGCTCCCACTTCCACTCAGGAATGGGCATCTGCTGAACTAGGCCCCCTGGCCTCTAGTGCTCATACTTAACCTGTTGGCAATTAAGACACCTAGCCACGTACTCCACAATGTCCTTCTTCATCCACCTCCATTAGTAATGTTGCTTTAAATCACGATACATCTTCGTAGCACCAGGATGAACAGAATACCGAGAACTGTGTGCCTCTTCTAGAATCCTCTTCCTCAATCCATCAACATTAGGGACACACAAACGACACTGAAGTCTCAGAACACCATCCTCGCCAATAGTAACCTCTTTGGCACCACCCTGAACCACTGTCTCCGTAGCTCTGCCAAGCACAGATCATCATACTGTCGAGCCTTAATCTCCCCCAATAACGAAGACTGAGAAACCATGTGTGCAAGAACTTAACGAGGTTATGAAAGATCTAATCTCACAAACGATTAGCCAAGGACTGAATTTCCAAGGCTAGAGGTCTCTCCTCCGCTGTAATGTAAGTCAAGCTACCCATACTCTCTGCATTCCTGCTCAAAGCATCTGCTACCACATTCGCCTTGACCGGATAATAAAGAATGGTGATGTCATAATCCTTCAGCAACTCAAGCCACCTGCACTGCCTCAAATTAATATCCCTCTGCTTGAACAAGTGATGTAAGTTGTGGTGGCCTGTATAAAACTCACAAGACACCCTATACAAGTAATGCCTCCAAATCTTAAGAGCATGAACAATCGCCGCCATCTCCAAATCGTGCACCGGATAATTCTTCTCATGAACCTTCAGCTGGCGCGAAGCATAAGCAATAACTCTCTCCTCCTACATCAACACACACCCCAAGCCAACGCGTGAAGCGTCACAATACACTTTATACATCCCAGAACCGAAAGGAAATACTAAAATTGGTGTTGAGGTCAATGTTGTCTTGAGCTTCTGAAAGCTCGCCTCACACTCGTCGGACCACCGGAACGAAGCATTCTTCTGAGTCAACCTAGTCAATGGGGCTGCAATGGATGAAAATCCCTCCATAAATCGCCAATAGTAGCCTACTAAACCCAAAAAAACTCCTGATCTTTGTAGCTGAAGTAGGACGTGGCCAACTCTGAACTGCCTCAATCTTCTCAGGAATAACCTTGATACCCTCTCCGGATACTACATGTCCCAAGAATGCCACGGAATCCAACCAGAACTCACACTTGGAGAACTTAGCTTATAGGTTATGTTCTCGCAAAGTCTGAAGCACAACTCTCAAATGTTGCTCGTGCTCCCCCAGGCTACGTGAGTAAATCAAAATGTCATCAATGAAAACAATGACAAAAGAATCAATATACGGCCTGAACACCCTGTTCATCAAGTCCATAAATGTTGCTGGGGCATTAGTCAAGCCAAAGGACATCACCAGGAACTCATAGTGGCCATATCTCGTACGAAAAGAAGTCTTCGGGACATCCGAGGCTCGAATCTTCAGCTGGTGATACCCCGATCCCAAGTCAATCTTAGAAATACCCTGGCACCCTGCAGCTGGTCAAACAAATCATCGATGCATGGAAATGGATACTTGTTCTTAATGGTAACTTTGTTCAATTAGCGGTAATCAATACACATCCGCGTAGACCCATCCTTCTTCTTCACAAATAGAACTGGAGCATCCCACGACGATACACTCGGTCTGATAAACCCCTTAACCAACAACTCCTCAAGCTGATCTTTTATTTCCTTCAACTCCTTAGGAGCCATACGGTACTGGGAATGGAAATAGGTTGAGTGTCTGGGGTTACATCAATACAGAAATTAATATCACGATCCGGAGGCATGCCCGGAAGGTCTGAAGGAAATACATCAACAAACTCTGGCACAACTGGAACTGAATCAATCGTTGGTGACTCGGCGGTGGTGTCCCGCACATAAAAAGGATACGCCAAACAACCGTTCTCGACCATATGTTGAGCCTTCAGGAAGGAAATAACTCTACTGGCTGCACTGACTAAGGAACCTCTCCACTCCAGCTTAGGCAACTCAGGCATGGCCAAAGTAACCATCTTGGCATGGCAATCCAAGATGGCATGATAGGGAGATAGCCAATCCATCCCAAGATAATCTCAAAATCAACCATATCGAGCAATATGAGGTCCACTCTAGTCTCGAACCCACAAAATATGATCACACAGGACCGATAGATCCGGTCTACCACCGGAGATTCACCCACGGGAGTGGACACATAAATAGGAGTACCCAAAGACACACGAGGAACATCCAGAAAACAAGCAAATAAGGCTAACACATACGAATAAGTGGATCATGTGTCAAATAGCATTGATGCCTCTCTACCACATACTGAAATAGTACCTGTGATCACGGCGTCTGAGGTAACTGCATTTTCTCGGGCCGGAATAGCATAGAATATGGCTGGTGTACCTGAAGACTGACCTCCGCTTGACTGAATAGGAACTAGCTGAACTCCCCCTGCCTAGCCTCCACCTATGGAACGACCTTTACCAGCCTGTCCTCTACCTCTGGGTTGACGAGGCGCCGGCGCTGAGTATGTAGGCTGGTAACCCTTCTGAACAGCCTTGCCCCGAAGTCTGGGACAATTCCTCCTCATATGGCCTGAATCCCCACACTCATAACATCTCACTAGTGGCATGGCATGCTGCCTTGAAGAAGAACCCTGGATAGCTGGGGGACGGTGAGAACCCTCTGGCATGGCACTGAAGTAAGGACTAGATGACCCCTAATGACCTGAATACCCGCCGGAGGAACCCTGAATGGCTGGTGGGCGATAAGAACTCTCCGGCATGGCGCTGAAATAAGGCCTCACTGGAGCACCATGAGAAGGTGGTGGAGAAGCTGAATATGGAGGCCTGCTGGGCTAGTAGAATATACCAACGAGTCCCAAATCATAATACGGACTCGCTCGAGCCTTCGAAACACTCAAAACAACGCTAAGACTCAAAATCACACCCCAAAACCCCCAGAATCATAACTTAAGAACTTCAAGTTCTTGATTTCTATAACAATACGCCGGACCGACCTATACTACTCGGAATGACACCAAATTTTTGCAGGCAAGTCACAAATGACATAACAGAACTATTTCCAATCTCGAAATTCCGTTCGAACCTCAAAACATAAAATCACGTTCCAAACCAAATTTCAAACTTAAGGAAATTCTTATTTCCATATTGGGCACCGAAATGCTCCCGGGTCATCGAAAACCCGTTCCGAACATACGCCCAGGTCACAAGAGGCACTTGGGCCCACCCGAGCCCCCGTCCAAATATACCAACAAGTCCCAAATCATAATACGGACCCACTCAAGCCTTTGGAACACTCAAAACAATTCTAAAACTCAAAATCACACCCCAAAACCCCCAGAATCATAACTTAAGAACTTCAAGTTCTTGATTTCTATAACAATGTGTCGGGCCGACCTATACTACTCGGAGTGACACCGAATTTTGCAGGCAAGTCATAAATGACATAACGGAACTATTCCCAGTCTCGAAATTTCGTTCGGATCTCGATAACATAAAATCACGTTCCAAACCAAATTTCAAACTTATGGAAATTCTTATTTCCATATTGGGCGCCGAAATGCTCCCGGGTCATCGAAAACCCGTTTCGAACATACCCCTAGGTCCGAAATCATCATACGAAGCTACTGAAGCTGTCGGAACTCAATTCCGAGGTTGTTTTCTCAAAATGTTGACCGAAGTCAAACTTGGCCAAAAAGGCCAACCTTAAGGAACCAAGTGTTCCTATAGCACTCTAAACACTTCTGAATCCCGAACCACCAGTCCCCGAAAGTCATAAATCACACGAAGCCGCTATGGGAAGTCTCATTTAGGGGAACGGGGTCCTAATACGTAATAACGACCGGTCGGGTCGTTACAGAGGGAACTTGGGACTTTTATGATAATTGTTATTTGACATATGATGTTAGATTGCTAGTTTACACACTTGACATTTCATGTCTTCTTGATTTAAATGACTGCTAATCCTGTCTAAATTCATTTATATATATTATTGTGATTGACCCTAGTAAGTATCATGTCTACCTCTCGTCACTTCTTCTTCGAATTTAGACGGGATACTCACTGGGTACATATTTGTTTATATGTACTCATGATACGCATGTACTTAATTGTACAAGTTCTAAGGCAGCTGCATCTAGTTATCAGACCGAAACGTGATCATGAGAGTATTTTCTGGACCTGAATTCACGGTGAGCTGCTCCTCTTGGCGATCCTCAGCAGCACTATGGAGTTATCTATTATTTTGGATATTTCTGTTTATTCCCTTCAGACAGTAGTACATTTATTTTGTCTAGTTTTGTATATTTAACAGCAGTGTGGATTATCTATTATTTTGGATATTTCTGCCTACTAGTTTTGTATATTCTACTAGTTTTGTATATTCTACTAGCACCCTACCTTCAAGGAGGTATGCACCACTACATTGGCCCATGTAAGACCTGTGTGGCTGGCCAGCTTGGTTTTCTCTGTAGGACCTATCAAAGGTTTAAGCCATACCTCAGGCTCACCCGTCTTCTTGAAAAGACTTCCTCCCGCTGGAACTTCTATCATGACCCTCTGCATCTCCCTGCTAGAATATCCTACTTCCCTAATGGAAGGCATGGAAGCAGGCACGGACGTAATAGCAACAGGCACGGAGGTTTGAGGAACTGAAGAAGCTGCGGGCAAAGCAGCAAGCACGGAGGATTGAAGAGTTGAGGAAACCACGGGTGAAGAAACAACAGAGGCCGTAATATCTAAAGGAGCATAGGATACATGAGGAGCCGATGAAACAACTTCTCTCAAAGAATCACGAAAAACAGCAGCCAAGGGAACATCATCAGGGGCAAGGTCTAAACCTTCATGGAACAAGTACTAACAGAATCATGAACAGGGGACTGTGAAATATCTTCAGAAGATGAGGGGATCTAACTGCAGACACGGAAGGAAAAGCCAAGGGTGTAGACTCATCGTCCAAAACCACCCGCCTTCTCCATGAACTGTGCACCAAAGCACCCTCCTTTTCTTATTCTTCTTCTGCGGAATGGGACTCACCAACCTTCCTCTTGGAGGAAGACGAACCAACAAGAATCTCTTGGGCCTGGGCCAGAGACATCTTCGAAACAGACATAGCAAATACCCCACGGGAAGAAAATCCTATCAAAAAAGGGAAAGGTTAAGCAAGAAGAAAAAAGGCTCGAGTAAGAAAAGAAGTAAAAACAAAAGCTTCAATTACCGTGGGTTTTCACTTGCCAACCGCACCTCCCAGCAAGGTACTTCCAATATCTTTCTTCCGAAGGAGCAACAGACAATAATATTTCTACCCAATCACGGATTTCGGAGAAATTCTCAACAGTACCCATGATTGCTGGGAATAAAAGAAACAGATATGGTGTTAGTAAAACACCTCAAATAAAAAAAGAAGAAAAAATAAATATATGAGAGATAAAATATACTCACGTGCACGATTCCACTTCTCAGGGAAGGGAAGATTTTCTTCACCCACTAAACCAGCAGTGGGCACAGTGATATACCGGAGGTACCAACCTCTGTCCTTATCATCTTCGGGGGTTACCAACACTCTTTTACTCCGAGTAGCTAGAGTAAAAACCCCTTGACGAAATAGGGCAGGATAGTAGATATGAATGAGATGACTAAAAGTAAAAGGAACCGATGCCAAATAAGCCAAACTCCTAAGACATGCGACAACTAGCCACACAAGCGGACCAACTTGTCCTAAGCAGATATTGAAGAAACGGCAAAACTCGATTATGACTGGATCAATGGGAGGGCTAAACCCTAAAGTGAAAGGGTACGTATAAACAAAAGAATATCCTGTCTTATAAGATTTAATTCTTTGATTACTATTCAGAATATGGACAGGGAAATAAGACCGCCAAAAACACTCCCTACGAACTAAGGAAATCTGACCTTCAGTAATAAGGGTTGGGTATCTCTCGACACTATCAAGGGAATAAGATTGATCCACAAGAACTTGATTGTCCCTAGTAAAGACAAATTAAGCCGAAATAATCTCATCAACTCTGGGTTCACGAAGATGTTCATCTCTACCTCTAGACAAAGAACGGGAAACCATAGCCCTAGGAGAAACTAAGGACCTCAGAAGGAGGGGAGACTATTTGAGAGGAAGAAGAGCCTCTGGAAGGAGTGGATCCTAGACTCCTTAGTCTACCCCTCCGACTCCTAGTCGGAGCAGAAGAAGGTGTTATGTTCTCTACATCTATTACTTTTTTGGGTTGATTTGAAAAAGACATGTTTACAAAGGCAAGGAAAAATTCTTTACAAGTAAAAGAGACAAAGTGTTTCTTGAAAGTAAAGAAAAGAATAAGGGTATTTATACTTAAGGGCAACCGTCAAATATGAAAAAATAATTATGTAAAGTCATAATGGAAGGTGTCACTTCAGGACTGACGCAGCCGTAAAAAGTCCTAAAAGATACTGAATAATTGCAGAACCAATCCGAGAAGGACACGTGGTATGAGCATTAAATAGAAGTGACAAACGACGCCTATGTTCATAGAAGGATACAACATTTTGAGGAAAAGAGGCGGCAAAATATTCTCGCCATAAATGCGTATCCACTTACCAAATATTAATTGATAAATATATGGTAAGTGGGGGGACTATCTGTATTGGTAAAAAAGACTCACACGTAAGCTGACCCTTAACAACTCAGCTAGTTACGTGGATCAAGGAAAATGTGACAGTTGGATACGATTCTATAAAAAGGCATGGAACAAATAGGCACGGTTTGATGAACCTTCGAGTTCATCAGTCACGGGAAATTCAATCCAATCAAGATAAGGAAGAGACACGGTCAGAGTGGATCCGGACAAAGCTACGAGCAGATTCGAGAATCTTTAATTAATGACCTTTACGTTATGCAACTTTCACACAACAGTTACGGTTACCCTTTGTAACGCCTCATTAATGTAATAATTAGCCATTAATGACTGATCATTGAAAGAATCATACCTTATATCAAGAAACCCCCTATATAAGGAAGAAAGCGTAATCTATAAGGATCATCTGAACTTCGAATACAACCCACTTTACTTTTCTCTGTATTATAATACTATCTCTTACTCGTTCTTATTTATTTAATATTATTTCCTTGATTATCAATAACCCGTGTTCATCCTAAAAATAGCTTTGGTCAAAGGATCTAATTCTTTGGTTAAACAGCCAAGTGCTCTGATACCAACTTGTCACGACCCCAAATCCTAACTGGCCGTGATGGAGCCTATCGTGGGGACTAGGCTATCCAAACATCACATAACTACTCATTTGTTCTATTATGATGTTTCAAAATCAATAAAAAAAAGCAAACAAAGTATATAATAATTTATTTAAGTTTTACGCCCCGATAATAATCTAACAATCTAAACAACCTCCCAAGACTGGAGTCAACATGGTCACGAGCATCTAAGAAATAAAACTAACTCTGCTAAAATCTTAAACAATGTTTCTGAAATAAATACTAATACTACTAAGGAAAGGGAAATGGAGAAGTTGCGGACACTGAACAACTACCTCGAAATCCCGTAAGCTGCTGAATACGAACGAAGACAGCTACTGCTCCGCACTAGTTCTTGGATCTGTGCACAGAGGCACAGGGAGTAATGATGAGTACGCCAACTCAGTAGTAATGAAAATAAATCACTCTCTGAAGTATATGAAACACATAGCACAAATACACCAATCAACAAAATCAGTAAAACATCAAGTCTCCATAAATATACATCAAATACATAAGTTCGAAAACCTATTTCCAGAAAAATCCTTTGAAATAAGTATATATTTTCCAGTAAATTCTCAGTGAAACTCTCAGTAAAATTCAGTTCGAAAATGAAATGAATCATAGTCAGAAATTCAGTAAAATCATCATAAAACTGCCCCTCGGGCCATAATCATCTCTCATAACTTTTCCCTCAGCACCTCACCATCACTCAGTATCAGCCCCGCGGGCGACCTCACATCACTAAGTATCAGCCCAGCGAGCAACCTCACAATCACTCAGTATCAGCCCCGCGGGCATCACTCGCACTCAGTAGGTACTTGCGCTCACTGGGGTGTGTACAGACTCCGGAGGGGCTCCTACAGCACAAGCTCTATAAACAAACCACATCATTGCATAAATCACTCTCAGGCACTCGGCCTCTCTCATATCATAACATCCTCACAATATTGGCACGCGACCTCACTCAGTTAGACACCCTTAACATGCCACTCGGGCCATAAATATATCGGGTTCTCGACCCAAAACAGTGTTTCATTTTCAAGAAATAATATCAAAATACTCTGAGTGTCAAAATACTGAGTGAAAAATAACATATCAAGTGAGGAAAATAGTAAAAACAGTCCCCGAGGTGTTAAAACAGATCGGCACTAGGCCCCAAACATGGCTTACAGCCCAATCATATCAAATCATAGTAGTATTATAGAGAATAAGCTTTAAAAGCAGTTTCGCAACTCAATAGCTGCCTAAAAAGGGATATATTTCCAAATTCCCGATTTTGAAATCCAAAACCCGTGAAAGGGTGCAAAGTCCGGGGTTTCAAACCCCCAGGACAGGATTTAAAGACATTACTTACCTCAAGCTAGCCCAAAAAGCTACTATGCAGCCCGCTTGCCTCTATAATCGACTTTCGAGCGCTCCAAATCTATAAAGATCAGATCTTTATCATCAAATTATGCTTAAGGAATGAATTCCAATTGAAAAATACCAATTTTATCTCAAAACCCGAAATTAGTCAAAACCCAAACCCCGCACCTGCACCCGCTTCTCGAAATTCAGAAATTTTTATACCAAAATGTTCTTCATTATCTCACGAGTTTGTACATATAAACAACGCTAAATTCGGAGTTTGTTTGACCCTCAAATCGATCCCTAAAGGTCTCTTAAACTCAAGCCATAATCCCTCAATTTCACTTTGAAATCATCAATCAAATCCCAAAAACGAGGATGGATTCATGAAATATAAGGAAAAAATACGAGTAGAGAACACTTACCCCAATCCATATGGTGAAAATCGCTTCCAAAAATGCCCAAATCCGAGCTCCCCAACTCAAGATATGACTGAGAACAAACCCTTATCTTGTATATATTTTTCCAGTTATTCTGCCTCGATTCTCGTGTCAAACAATTCCAAAACTCATGTTATGCTTCCAATGGATTCCTTGTGAAATTCTAATCAATTTAGGCCTTTGAATCACTCAATTTGACCTTATAATGAAGGAGATATGTAGGTTTTAAGATATTCAAATAGTGCAGATTTTTAATACGCCGTCAGGGGTAATTTTGTAATTAACCTGAAAAATCTGGCAACCTTGGTAAAATGGCCATAAAATCCTCATACTATGTCCAAATTTGACGATTCCATTTGTTACGGGTCCGTAATTACGATACGGATCTAATGCTTTATTCAAAACAGTAATCGGAGCTCATTTATTTAATATGATATCATTTATGCTTGAAGAAACGACGTCGAAGCATAAGAAAAAACGAGCACAACGCAGCCCAAGCATATCCGAAACTCACCCGAGCTCCTCGGGACCTCGTACGAACATACTAACAAGTCCCATTACATAACTTGAACTTATTCAAACCTTCGGAACACCCAAAACAACACCAAAACACCATATCTACGTCGAATTCAAGCCTAAGAACTTCTAAATCTCCAACTTTCACCAATTCAAGCTTAATTCTACACCGGACATCACAAAATTATTCTGAACACACTCCTAAGTTCCAAAGCACCTAACGAAGTTGTCCGAGCCATAAGATCCACATTCCGAGGTTGTTTACCAATAAGTCAACTCTCAGTTGACTTTTCCAACTACAAAGTTAATTTTTAGAGACTAAATGTCTCAATTCTCACTACAGTCATTCTGAACCCGATCCAACCGACTCTAACACATCATAAACAACATAACCAACCTATGACAAGGTAATAACAACAATAATAATTCAAATTCTACGGAACGACCGACGGGGTCGCTACAATTACTGACCAAACAGGTACAGAAGAAGTGAATGTTCAAACAGGTACAGGAGGAGATACCCATAAGAAGGTGAATCCTATTACCACAGAAGATGCGTCAGACCACATAGATGTAGATTCTAGACCGGACGTCATTCATGAACCGGAGGAAGACGAACACATCAAAACAACTACGAAAGAGCTCGAAGTTGTTCCACTATTTGAACAAAAACCTGAACAGAAAGTGTATATAGGCACGAGGTTGAGCCCCGATCGAAAAGGTACGTTAATTGATTATTTAAAGGCTAACGCATATTTCTTTGCGTTGTCCCACTCAGATATGACAGGTGTTCCGCCAGAAGTGATGACTCATAAACTAAATGAAGATCCATCCTTCGTGCCTGTTAAGCAGAAATAAAGAAAGCAAGGACCATTCAAGAACCAAGTGATTGACGAAGAGGTACAAAAACTCTTGAAAATTGGTTCGATATGAGAGGTAACGTACCCTAACTGGTTAGTTTATACTGTGGTGGTACCTAAAAATAATGGCAAATGGAGGGTATGTGTAGACTATTCTGATTTAAATAAAGCATGCCCAAAAGATTCATTCCCATTACCACATATAGATCAAATGATTGATGCCACCGCAGGTCCTGAATTATTAAGCTTTCTAGATGCATATTCTGGTTATAATCAGATTAAATGAATTCCTCAGATGAGGAAAAAACCTCTTTCATAACGAACAGGGGGACTTACTGATATAAAGTCATGCCTTTTGGCTTGAAAAACGCTGGAGCTACCTATCAAAGGCTAGTGACAAAGATGTTCCAGGAACATCAGGGAAGAACGATGGAAGTCTACATTGATGATATGTTGGTAAAATCAACACGGGCGGAAGACCATTTTCAGCATCTCTCTATTACTTTTGATATTTTATGCAGATACAATATGAAGTTAAATCCATAAAAATGTGCTTTTGGTGTTCAATCAGGTAAATTTTTGAGTTTCCTTGTATCAAACAGGGAAATAGAGGTAAATCCCGCTCAAATTAAAGCTATAGAAGAAATACCTGATATATTAACAAATAAAAAAAAGTTCAAAGACTAACAGGGAGAATCAACTTTGGGAAGATTTATTTCCAGGTCTTCCGAAAAAAGTTTTAAATTCTTTTTTCAGTCCTCAAAAAGCAGAATCAGTTCGAATCGACTGAAGAATGTCAGAAGGCACTCAAGAATCTAAAGGCTTATCTGTCAAAACCTCTGTTACTATCAAAGCCAATAGAAGGAGAGAGGTTGTACATCTACCTAGTTGTCTCAGAAATTGTTGTAAGTGCAGTATTGGTAAGAGAAGATAAAGGTAAACAATCTCCTATTTATTATGTAAGCAAAACCTTACTAGATGTTGAAACCAGATATCCACATCTAGAAAAGTTAGCCTTGGCTCTAATAATGACATCTCGAAAATTACGACCATATTTTTAATGTCATCCAATCACTGTTGTGACTTCATATCCTTTAAGAAATATTTTGCATAAACAAGAACTGTTAGGAAGATTAGCCAAGTGGACCATAGAATTAAGTGAGCATGAAATAATCTATCAGTCTAGGACTGGAATTAAGTCTCAAATACTAGCTGATTTTGTTGCTGACGTTAGTAATAGCATTGTCCCTAAAGTGGAAAAAGAATTACAACTCTTTAACGGTGCTAATCCGGGTCTATGGACCCTATTTACTAATGGCTCTTCCAATGTAAAAGGCGTCGGATTAGGCATAGTCTTAATATCACCCACGGGTGAAAAGACACGACAGGCTATTAAATGTTATCCTATAACTAACAATGAAGCAGAGTACGAAGCTGTCATTGCAGGACTAGAACTCGCAGGGGAACTCTCTATCAAACAAATTGTAATCAAACAATGACTCCCAACTGGTAGTAAATAAGATGCTGGGGACTTATATCGGTCAAGAGAATCGAATGCAACGGTATCTAGAAAAGGAACAAGAGCTCGTAAGACAATTCAAAACATGGAAGGTAATACAAATACCTAGAGAAGAAAATGTAGAGGCAGACGCATTAGCTAACCTCACAGCAGTCGCGGAAGTAACAAATAAAGACAATGTGGTTGTCGTTCATCTATTCCATTCAGCAATCGACCAGGACAGAAATGAGGTAACTTTCAAAAATTTAACCTGGGTGGAGAAATGAAATTCTTAACTTTTTGCAGAATGGCACCGTACCTGAAGACAAGAAAGCAGCTCAAGCGCTTCGCCGCAAAGCTGCACGGTACTGCCTCATTCGCAATTCATTGTATAGCAAGATGTTCGAAGGACCCCTAGCTAAATGCCTCGGACCTAATCAAACGGAGTTCGTGATGAAAGAAGTCCATGAAGGACACTGTGGAAATCATTCAGGAACGAGATCCTTGGTGAATACCCTAACCAGAGCTGGGTATTACTGGCCTAAAATGAAAGAAGATGCTGAGAACTTCGTGTCCAAATGTGACAAGTGCCAAAGATTCGCTAATAACATGCATCGACCAGCAGAATTATTGCATCCAATCATATCTCCATGGCCTTTCATGAAGTGGGGGAAGGACATAGTGGGACCTCTCCCCCCAGCTAAAGGACAGGTACGGTTCCTACTTGTACTAACCGACTATTTCACAAAATAGGTAGAGGCAGAAGCGTTCCAAAAAGCGCGGGAAAAGGAAGTTAAAAGATTCTTATGGCGTAACATAATATGCCGCTTTGGGATACCAAAGGAGATCGTGTGTGATAATATCCCACAATTCACAGGCTCTCAAATCACAGAATTCTTTGAAAGCTGGCAAATCAAACGGATCACTTCAACACCGTATCACCCCGTGGATAATGGTCAAGCTAAATCAACAAATAAAATCATCATCAGCAATAAAAAGAAGCGGCTAGATAAAGCCAAAAGAAGTTAGCCTGAGGAATTACCAACGGTATTATGGGCATACAGAACAACTTCAAAAACAGCCACGGGAGAAACTCCCTTCGCACTTGTTTATGGCTCAGAATCCTTAATACCCGTAGAGATTGGCGAACCAAGCATAAGGGTTATAACAGCCACAGAGGAAGCAAACGACGATGAATTAAGGCTAACCTGGACCTGCTCGAACAACGAAGAGAAGCAGCGTTAATATGGATGGCAGCTCAAATATAAAACATAGAGCGTTACTACAACCGTAAAGCTCAGCTCAGATACTTCAAGATTGGGGACTTAGTCCTCAAAAAAAGTCTTTCAATCAACAAAAGAAGCAGGTGCAGGAAAGCTAAGTCCAAATTGGGAAGGACCCTACAAAGTCCGAGGCATAGCTGGGAAGGGTGCCTACAAGCTGGAATGCCATCCACTTGAAGAAGTACCCCCGATCAGGTATCGCACATTCGATTTTATTTTGAACATTTAAAATTTTACTAACTTTTTTTAGATGATAGGCATAAAGCTAACCCATCACCAAATGATGACATTAGACCTGCAAAGACGCGAGGAAATAACACAATTCACGGTGTAGGGTTACACTTATGATGGACGTTTCAAATGGTTAAGCAGTCATCATCTAAAAAACTATATACCTTTGAGTCCGGTGTGTTTTTCCTTTTCAGGAAAAGGACCACACGGAAGGATTGGTCAAGTGCTCGAGATTTCATTCTTCAAAGCTCAAACACTTGGGGGACTATACAGTATGGAAGGCTAAGACGAAGCAAAGAATACTATCAGAAAGTCAAAGCTCAAGCCTGAAGATCCATCTACCCAACAAGTCAAGTGATACGAGAAGAATCGAAAGAGCCAAAGACTCAAATATAAAGCCTAAAATTCAAAAAACCTTCGAACATTCAGGTTGAAAGGCAAAATATTAGTCACGAGGAAGAAATGCACATCTTTGTACTTATTCAAAACTGTTGTAACAAAAACAGTTAGGGGTAAAAGATCATCATCATTGTACTCATTCAAAAACTGTTGTGATTAAAAACAGTTATGAAATCTTTATACTCATATAGAAAATTGTTATCAAATAAAACAGTTACGGATGAAAGATCAAAATCCTTGTATTTTTCAAAAAACTGTTATCAAATAAAACAGTTACGCGTGCAAAATCATTTCCCTCGTACTTATTAAAAACTGTTGTAAACAAAAAATAGTTACGGGTAAAAACCACAATCTTTGTAAAAACTGTTACTAATGAAAAACAATTGTTCCCTTGTATTGATTCGAAAAAACTGTTATCTATAAAAAAAACAGTTACGAAATACAAGTATATTTCAAATCTGTTAAACGAAAACAGTTGCAACATGAGTTTTAGACGATAAATCAAACACATGTAAAATGTCGTGGAAGTTCAAACAAAAAACTCTCCTCGAAAACATTTTTAAACATGTGAAAAATTTCTATCACTCTATTGCATTATTACACCATTATGAAATTGAGAAGTCTTCTTCATTAAGTGTCAATCAAAAAAGGGTCATCTTTCATAAAACAAAGCCTACTATAAAAAAGGCTCACATTTTATATAACATCGTGCCTACTATGAAAAGGTACGAGTCATTAAAACATTGTGCCTACTATGAAAAGGTGTGAGTGATTTCAGCATCTTCGTGCAAAAACTCAGAGGTAAAACAAAAACTTCAAAAAATTAAAACATGCAAAAGACTTAAGAGTGAAACACAAACTCAAAACAAAAAGTCGTAACTTGCATATATATTCAAAAAGAGTGGCTAAGTAAGAACTAAGTACTAATTAGTATTTAGCCGCATATACTTTTTACGTTATGATGCCCCTAAGTTGTCAATTGAGGACTTTAAAAGATCCAAATTTACCCCCGATGGAGCTGGGGGTAACCACCAATAAAATAAAAAAATAAAGGGGGGGATGAAACAACATCTTAATCTTCATGAGGAGGAGAATCAACTTCTTCACCGGCAACAGAGGCAGGAGCAGCTTGGGACGGAGAGGCTTGTGCAGCAGGGGTTTCACCTTCAGGTGAAGAGATGTTCTGACCTTGTTGAGAATTTTCCATGGCTTCTTTGGTTTTAGCAATTTCAACTTCAAGGTCGAAATCTCCCTGACTCATCTCCATCAATGTATCAAAGCGAGAAGTCATATATGCCCAACTGACATCAACAGCAGCCGCCTCTTCGAGATCTTCATAATCTCTCGCCCATACTTGAAGCTCAACTTTTAGTCCATCCTTTTCAGCTTCGACAGCTTCATGGGCAGCCCTCAAAGGCACAATAGACTCCTCCAAAGATTGGATTCTGGCTAAATCAGTACAAAGATCCTCTTGAGTCCGGGTGAGTGATTGCACAAGCTCGCCAGAGTTTTCCTCCTTCTGCCCTAGCAAGTCCTTCAAGTTTCTAATCTCCTCCGAGGCTCGAGACAGTTGGTCAGCAAATGAAGATTCCAGAATGCTCTTGTTCTTATCAGCCTGATGGGAAGACGTCTTCTCCACTGCCAGTTTCGCTGCCATGATCCTCATCTGCCTCTTCAAGGTACTCATTTCCTTTTCTAGGGCATCCATGTCAATCCTTAAACTGTCATATTGTGCCTTCCAATTATCAACATCAGCTCGCAATTCTTTTGTCTCCCGATCCGTATTAGAGATCCTCTTCATGAGCTCCATGCCTATAAGTTTGATCTACAAGAAATAAACTAATTAGATATGATAAATTTCATATACGAAAATGAAACGAGATAAACTGCACCATACCTTCAAAGAAGTATGCACAACTTCATTGGCCCATGTAAGAGCACTGTGACTAGCTAGCTTGGACTTCTCCGTGGGACCTATCAAAGGCTTAAGCCACACTTCGGGCTTCGACAGTTTTCTTGAAAAGACTCCCCTCAGCCGGAACTTCTATTATTACCTTTCGCATCTCCCTGCTGGAAGACCCTACTTCCCTAACGGAAGGCACGGAAGCAGGCAGAGGTGAAGCAGCAACAGGCACGAAGGAGTGAGGAGTTGGAGAAGCCACGGAAAAAGCAACAGGCACGGAGGATTGAAGATTTGAGTAAACCACGGGTAAAGCAGCAGCAGCGGTAGTAATGGCCAAGGGAGTGGAGGAAATAGCAGGAGCAGACGAACGAGCTTCTCTAAAAGAAGCGGGAAAGACAGCCAAAAGGACTTAATCAATCGCGGGACCAAAACCTTCGTGGAAAAAATGATCCACAGATTCATGTACCAGAGAGGGAGAAATATCTTCAGAAGTAGAGGGAATGACTGCAGGTACAGAAGGCACAACCACGGGCGGAGACTCATCGTCCAAAATCACCCTCCTTCTTCGTGACCTGTGCACCAAAGTGCCTTCATATTCGTCTCCTTCTTCTTCCAAGGATCAAGACTCGCCAACCTTCCTATTCGAGGAAGAAGAACCAGCAATAATTCCTTGGGCCTGAGCCAAAGACATCTTCGGAATAGATGCGACAGACACCCCACGGGTGGAGAACCTTATCAAAAGAGAAGAAGTCAAACGACAAAGGAAAAAGAGGCTCGATTAAGAAAAGAAGCGGAAACAAAAGCTTCACTTACCGTGGGTCTTTACTTTCCAACCGTACTTCCAGATAAGTACTTCCAAGATATTTCTTTTAATGGAGCAACTGACAACAGCTTTTCTACCCATTCACGGATACCGGAGACATTCTCAACAGTACCCATGATTGCTGAACAAAGAAGGAAAAAGCTACAGTGTTAATAAAACACTTAAAGCAAAAAGAAGAAAAATAATATGAGCTAAAAGGTACTCACGTGCACGATTCCACTTCTCAGGGAAGGGAATATTTTCTTCACCCACTAAACCAACAGTGGGCACAACAACTTACCGGAGGTACCAACCTCTATATTTGTCGTCACCAGGGGTTACCAACACTCTCTTGCTCCTGGCAGCTAGAGTGAAAACCACTTGACGAAACAAGGTGGGAGAATAAAGATGAATGAGGTGATTGAAGGTAAAAGGAACCGAGGCTAAAGAATCTAAACTCCTAAGACACGCGACAACTCGCCACACAAGCGGGCCAATCTGCCCTAAGCCAAGATTGAAGAAACGACAAAATTCGATTATGACTGGATCAATAGGAGGTCTAAACCCTAGAGTAAAAGGGTGGGTGTAAACAAAAGAATAACTTGTCTTGTAAGACGTTATTCTTTGGTTACTGTTTGGAATAACAATGGGGAAATCAAACTCCCAAAAACACTCCCTATGAACAAGGGGGAAAAAACCTTTAGTAATAAGAGTGGGATATCTCTCAACACTATCAAGGGAAGAAGACTGATCTACAAGGACCTGATTGTCCCTAGTAAAAACAAACTCAGCAGGAATGATCTCATCAACTCGAGGTTCACGAAGGTGTTCATGATGTTCTCTACCCCTAGACAGAGACCTGGAAGCCCTAGCTCTTGAAGAAACTAAAGACCTAGCAGAAGGAGAAGAAACTAATTGAGAAAAAGAAGAACCTCTCGAAGGAGTGGATCCTAGACTCCTTAGTCTACCACCCCTCCGACTCTTAGTTGGAGCAGAAGAAGGTGTTAAACTCTCTATATCTATTACTCTTTTGGGTTGATTTGAAGAAGACATGTTTACTAAAGCAAGAAGAAATTCTTTACAAGTAAAAGAGTCAAGTTAGAAAAGTGTTTCGTGGAAGTAAAGAAAAGAAGAGAGGTATTTTTACTTAAGGGCCACCGTCAAACATGGAAAAAACAATGATAAAAAGTCATAATTAAAGGTGTCACTTCGTGATTGACGCGGCCGCAAAAGGCCCTAAAAAGCACCGAGTAGTTGCAGAACTAATCCGGAAAGGACACGTGGTTTAAGCATTAAATGGAAGTGACAAACGACTCCTATATTCAGAGAAGGATACAATGTTTCAAGACAAAGCGGCGGCAAAATATTCCCGCCATAAATATGTATCCACTTACCAAATATTAATCGATAAATAAATGGCAAGTGGGGGAACTATCTGTATTGGTAAAAAAGAGTCTCACACGTAAGCTGACCTTTGACAACAGAGCCGACTACGTGGACCAAGGAAAACGCGACAGCTGGATATGAATTTATAAAGAGGTACAGGGCAAAGAGGCACAGATCAGTAAACCTACGGGATAATCAGCCACGAGAATCCCAACCTGATTAATACAGGAAGAGACACGGTCAAAACGAATCCGGACAGAGCTACGGGCACATTCACGAATCCTCAATTAATAACTGATACGTTATGCAACATTACGGTTACCCTTTGTAACGCCTTATTAATATAGTAATTAGTCATTAATGGGCAATCATTGCAAGAAACAAACGTTATATTAAGAAACCCCTACATAAAGGAGGGGAAGATAACTTGTAAAGATCATTTGAATCTCGAATTCAATACACTTTACTTTCTGCTTATCATATTGTCCATTTATTTATTCTTTTCACTCATTATTATTTTCTTGATTATCAGTAACCCGAGTTTCATCCTTTAAAATAGCTTTAGTCATAGAATCTAATTCTTTGGTTAAACAATATATATATATATATATATA
>ML430282.1:68437-116279 GCA_005239525.1 Nicotiana knightiana | reverse complement strand
TATATATATATTTTTTTTTATTTTTTTATTTTTTATGGTCGACTTGGACCCTCAAGAACCCCGTCGAAAAGGGATCCGTCGTTGGGCCAAGACGACTTAATTAATTATACTACTACTAAAAATCACAACAAAAAAAAACAAAAGCAACAAAACTCAAAAGAAAATAAAAGCAACAATTAACAATTAGTTCCTACGTATGTACATATACAAGGGAACATTCCCCCACCCCACACTTAATATGAAGACATGTCCTCATGGCAATCAAAATAAACAAAGAGAGGTAAGGGGACTTCCCTAAAAGCTCAATCCTGGTCGGAGACTGTCCCTGGGTCCAGGTGACATGCACGACCTAGGGCACACAGCCAACCCATGATCTTCTTTTCTGATTTGGACTGTTGGGTGGCTAGCGCATCAACTTTAGACCCCAAGTCAATAACTGAGATCCTTAAACGTCCATCTTTGTCCCCGACTGGCCCTAGACGGGCCTGCAACCTCGGCAGCCTGCTCTTGAATGGGATGCGCCTCCTCCTCATCTTCTTGCTCATCCTCCTCATCATACTCATCAGAATCATTCTCCACCTCATCATCATCAACTTCCATCGCTTCCTTTCCAATATTAACCCTGTCAGCTCGTAAGGCGTACATCGTTGGCACTTTGCCATCCATCGCCAAGTTTCCTGATACCCCAGCTGCAAGGCACAATCGAGTGACAAGAGATGGGAAAAAGAAGCCATACCTCTAAACTTTACTGCGGACGAACATCTCCTCATGCATGAGCCTGGCCACGTCAAAGTCATGGCCTGTCATGAAGCACCAAATCAAACACCCACAAGGAATGTTCACCTCCGAGGTGTTGTGGGATGGGATTAAGCGGTTGTTGATCATGTGGAACCAACATTTTGCTTCAAAGGTGAGGGCTTAAGAGTGAAACTTATTCCCGTACTTGTACCACTTCATATATGCTCCCGGGACACAAATGGTTGGGAGGAACGTTTCCCACTGAGTATAGCACCATCCATATGCCTCATAGCCGTCCTCGTACCTATCCACGGGGCCTGGCAGCCGGTATATCGTCCGAATGACCTCCATAGAGGTGTTCGCCGGCTTCTTCCTCACTGTTACCATATGATTCTTGTGCTCCGGGCAGTTTGCATAAAACTCCCTCACTATCATTGCATTAGCCTCATCGGGCTCCTCAAATAACACATCTAATCTCCTCCGCAACAACTCATCATACATCATTTGGTAGTTACGCCGGAGTGATTCCGTATCTACGCCACGTTCAGGTATGGCCGCCTTCGATTCCTTCGCAGCAAACCTGTCCTAGGCCTTAGCTGATACAAATTTATTGCTATTGAAAGGCCTAGTGTCAGGTGCTCCTCTTGCTCGTATACTAGAGGAAGAACTTGCTTGTCTACCGGAGGAAGATCCGGTGGCTTGACGCTTCCGAGAGGGTGCCATTGTACCTATAATAAGGACATTATTAGCACAACACAACGAGGTGACCCAACTGTGGTTACTCAGACTTCACCTTACAATTGTTCACAATAATTTCCCTTCAGTAGGGCATTTACACAAACACTTTGGTGGGCATTATTCACCGGAGCCCTCAATTAATCAAGTTGAAACTCCAATCACCACCACAATTTCCCAAACTTCACCCAACTAAATCAAGGCATACAACACCCCCAAATACCATCACCCACAAGTACTACACATACACTACCNGGAAAAAGAAAAAAAACTAAAAAAAAAAAAAAAAAAATTTGTAAAGAAAACACATACTTGTGTGTTAAAGGAGTGAGAAGTGGAGAATTGGGTTATGGTTGGAGTGAGCAAGAGAACTGGGGCGTGTGAGGACTTGGGTATGGGTGGGAAGAGCATCCTTAGAAGAAGAAGAGTAGTAGAAGAAGAAGAAGGGCTTTAGGAGAAGTGTGGGGGAAGTGTAACGGGTGTGGGAGAGGTGGGGGAGGTGGGTTAGGTTTGGGTAATTAGAAAAATTAAAGACCATATAAAATAATAATAAAAATAATACAAAATTTACCTGGTTCGCGACGGGACTAGCACGGTCAGTAGCGTGCCCATAGTGCGACCGCGCTAGTGGAGACAGAAAAGTTGGCCATATGCGCAACCACTAGCGGAGTCTTATAAAAAGACTAAGCGAACATTGCAAATATAATCTGAGTATTTCGCCCAGAGTCGAATCCCACAGGGAATTAACCTATCAATTATCGTTGTTAGACTCATTCGATTATTCGTAATCAACTTCCCGAAGATTATGAATATCAATTGTTGTTGTTTCTACTAACTAAAACTGAATGAAATTAATTAAACTAGAATATAACTATTGCTGGGTTGTAAAAAAATGCGAGAAAGATCTAAGGTTATGGTTTTCCCTGTTGATAGAATCCCTTCTTGTGTATTTCATATAGTTAGGCCTAATTATCTCTATTTACCGTAAATCTCTCCCGAGTAATTACGACAATTTACTAGACGCACTCTCCCGAATTACGCTAGCTATCTTTTATTATAGCTCACTTTAGATTACACCCAAGGTATCGTTATCCCTAATCCAACCTTTAAACCCTCGATTATGGATTCCTCCTATACTTTGGGAGTGGTGTTGTTCAACAACTACCTAAATAAATACTCTCTCCCGAGTAGATACACACTAAATAGGCACAGCTAATTGAGGGCCCTTCAATCAACTACAACAAGAACTTAGTTGAACAAATAGAGATTAAAACCAAGCTAACTATATTAATATAACAAGATATTCATCCTCAACAGGTTCCACCAAAACCTTAGACTAAATAAGTTAGCTACTCATAATTTTGCTAAAAACAACAATAGAAGAATTCATCAATAATGATAAAAACACAAGGAAGAAATATGAGATTTGATGCCCAAATGTCCTCCTCGCCTCTTGCCTCTGCTTTCTTTGAACAGGACTTTAAACCTTGATAATCCTCTCTTTTGGGCGAGTTGAACCTTATATAGGTTAAGTGGAATTGTCCCAAGCTTCTAATTTTACCCCTGAAAATAACGTGTGCGAACTGGACTAGCGCGGCTGTGCTAGTGAACGCACTACTGGCCACGCTAATGGCTAAGTGTACTGCCTCTGGTCGCTGGGCTAGCGCGGTCCCGCTAATGGGACTTCATTCTGCCTCAGACACCTGGACTAGCGCGGCCGCGCTAGTGGGACTAGTAGTCTGCCTTAGCGATTTTCTTCCTTCTTTTCACACGCTAGAAACTCCAAAGGGCCTTTCTCCTTCAATTTGGCTCCAAACACCATCCTAGGTCCTCACAAGCACACTTTGCTCTTGCGAAACATAAAATCCACAATTATAGTCATTTTAACATCATGTAACATTCCTAAGACAATGAAGCATCATTAAGTTGGAGTATAAATATATGCTAAACTACGTGAATTTAGCCTATTATCAGTAACTGAAGAGATGAGAGGTAGAGATTGTCCCATTGGGCATGCCAGAATTTATAGACAATAAATTGCGTCGAGAGAATTAAATAAAGACCAAAAAATATTGCAACAATCATAGTATTTTATTTCAAATAATATGAGTGTACAGTCTCTATGAATTCTCTGACTCTTATTTTCAATAGTAAATAAATTCAAGGGCCTTTGAGCTTGATCTTGAAACTATATTTGTTGTCACAAACGATGATCTTGAATTCAACTAGCACGAACTTTGATTTGAACTCGTACTCCTTGAATCTTGATTTCTTCTTCGTCCTTGAGCTTGAACTTGAACTTGGTTGCTTGAAGCTTGAAACTTGTAGAGAAATTTGCGGCGTTTGATCCACAAGCTCTCTCTTGCTTCTTGTTATAACTTCTGGTCTCTTTTCTGAGTTATGAAGACCCCTATTTATAGTTGTGGAAGGGAAGAGTTATGATAAGAACAAACTCTTACCGACCAATCAAATTGAAGTGTGACAAGGCCGCATTTGATTGGCCAGAACTTGTCTCTTGCACACGTGGCACGATTTCATTAGCCTTTTAATGTGATTTGGCATGCCTTGTCATTTTGACATGTGGCATGATCCTGTTGGCTCTTCCGTTTGATTTGGCGCGCCACATCATTTGACATGTGCCACCAAACTAGGCCTCCAGGATAATGGCATTTTGGGCTTAATAAAGTGGGCTCATCACTTTAGCCCAATTAAATTGGGCTAGCCCAATGGATTAAGACTTATTTATTTAATCCATATATATTGGACTTGTATAATTATTCAATTATATTAGCCCATAATATTTATTTGGACTAGTATATTTAAAATATAGTCCAAATTATTTAATAAATTTAATTCTAATAAAATTTACATGCCTACAATATGATTATCATATTTATTTGGATGTAAACATTAGATATATCTCCATTAAATTCCAAAGGTATTGATCTGTATTATATGTGTTCGTTTCATTGGCAAATCTTGATTACATAATTATAATAAATATATGACAATTCGAGTGATAATTAATATTCTTAAAGGCTCATTATGACTAAGAAGTTATGCTTATAACTGTTAAATTAAGAGATAATATGTTCAAAGTATTGTTAGTTATGATTGGTTGTTATGATCATTAAAAGTGGCAATATTTTTAAATGCTAAATTTATTATCGACGAAGACGTGTAAGGGAACTATTCTCTATGTTACATGCCTCGTATTTGTTTCAGAAATAGCAATATTTTGAAAGAGGTGTTTAGACACTAGATTCAAGTCATGGTGCATCATGATGATAAAATATTGGGTTTGAGTCCCCACACATTATGGTTTAACATGCTCTTATGAGGGTAAGAAATTGGGTTTGAGTTCCAATGCGCCACATTAATGATATAATGATGATTGAGGCAAAAATAATATGCTTTTAATGAAGCATGTCCCGCTAGATCTGCTCCATTCCCTGAAGCGAATGTGGTAACAATAGATCAAAAGTTTGAAAGAAGATTAAATAATTATGGGGACAATATGAATTTACGTGAACGTGGCAATAGACGAAATAATAATTGCCATCATGGTTTTAATTATGAAAGGGAGAACTAAGGGATTTCAAATTAAAATTATCCTTCAAAAGAGGTGAAGGTAATAGTTACCATGCTATGGTATGAAAGGGAATTAGGTACGGGAATATCGTACACCCATTTAGCCAAGTTTTAACCAATCCTCTATCAAAATAAAGAAAAATAAAGGCACACTTAACCTTACAAAATGATATTGAGGAGGGCCATAAAAATAAATATGATAAATGCTAAGGCAACATAATAAGCTTATGCTGAGCAATCATAAGGCATTTAGATAATTATGATACATTCCAGAAGTGAATGTGGCCGTATAAAATAAACTCATGAACACGGATACACTCTTGATTGTTGAAATCTCACATCCCATCTCTAAAGAGGTTTGAGATAAATAAAGATGATAAATATCATTATGTGGTTGCATGGTTATGTCATTGGTCGTATACGTATCTTACGTTAAAAAATACTTTGCTAGTCCTTATAAAAAAACTATTAGAAGGGCAAAAGTAAAGCAAGAAACATGTCTTGCTTATAATGATTTTGACCATAACAATAATAATAATGACTTTCTCTTTGAAGGACATGTTTTGCCATATGTATAGTAACACATATGAATATGAAAGATTATCCGTTTTTCATGCGGCTTGTACTACACTAGTATTAGTGTAGTCAAATCACATGGCGTAGTAAACAAAATATTTGCTAATGTTTTTATTATTTGACATTACCGGTTGGGCCGTCCCGGTTATAATATATTTTGCACAAAATAATTGAGAATTCACATGATCATTCATTGAAGAACTAGAAGATTCTTCAAGCTAAAGAATTCTCTTGTGTTGCATGTTCTCAATGCAAACTGATTGTTAGACCATCAACAATTAAAATGGGGTTGAATCCTCTATATTTTTGAAACATATACAAGATGATATATGTGGGCCTAAAATCCTCCATGTCGACTATTCAGATATTATATGAGTTTTATAGATGCATTTATAAGATGGTCACATGTGTGCTTGTTATCAACCCGCAATTTGGCCTTTGCGTGGTTATTGCTCAATTAATAAGATTAAGAGCACAATTTTCAAATTACACAATTGAGACACTCTATCTTGATAATGCTGGTGAATTTACGTTCCCGATTTTTAATGATTATTTTATATTAATCGGGACAATAATTGTCATCCGATTGTGTATGTTCATACTAAAAATGGTCTAGTAGAATCATTAATCAAACGCTATCAATTAATTATTAAACCAATATTTACGAGAATAAAATTTTCATCTCGGTATGTGGTCATACTATTTTGTATGCAGTAAATCTTGTGTGGATCAGGCCGCAAGTTATCATAAAGTCTCTCCATTACAATTGGCGTATGATCAGAAGACAAATACTTCTCATCTTAGAATATTTGAATGTGTGGTGTATATTACAATTGCTCTACCACAATGCGCAAAGATGAGTTCTCAAAAAATATTGGATATATATTGGTATACTCTACATTATGGGGGGAGAAAATAAGCAGGTGGACGAAGACATAAATTGAAATGCATCATCTCCGAGATATCAACTAAAGTTCTCATCAGGGGGAGAAATTCGTGCTTCACTCTTTTTTCCTTAACTAAGGTTTTATCTCAATTGAGTTTTCCTAGTAAGGTTTTTAATGAGACAATTTTCCATGCGTATTACAAGATGTGTGTATTCTTTTTCCTTCACTAGATTTTTTCCCATTGGGCTTTTCCTAATAAAGTTTTAACGAGGCACATTATCTTTTAAATGAACATCTAATGGGGAGTGTTATAAATACAATGAACTAAAGTGGTTGTCCATTTAATTCTTACATCACATACATGAATCACTTGTATTCATATGTATCTATTTAATATGTAATTTCATTCTTTGTTTTTGAGGATGAACCTTTGTAACTATAAATAAAGCACTTTTGGCTCATGTATGATAGATTTGAAATAAGAAGAAGAGTTCCCTCATCCTTTCTACCTATCTTATCTATTCTTGCTTTAGTTTATAATTATAATATTCATTTTATAACAATAAATATGTATTAAGAGCCCGTTTGGACATAAGAAATTTTTCCCTTTTTAATTTTTTTTTTTACTTTTTTTCGAAATCAGCGTTCGTTCATTTAATTTTCAATTTTCACTTAGAAGATGCATTTTGTAATTTTCGAAAATTTAAAAATTTTCAAAAAGATATTTTTCAAAACTTTCACTCAAATTACTCACAAAACTTTAAAAACAACCCAAAATTATATTCATATCCAAACACAACTCTAAATTCCAAATAACATTTTTTTCACCCTTTTTTAGAATTTTACCATTCTTATGTCCAAACGCCCATAAATCAGAACAAATGATACAATTTATTTATATACTGTATTTATAAAATAATGGAGTATTCGCTTTAATTTTTTTACCCTTGTTTTTGTCAGCCAATTATTCGATTTAGACAGGCTCTTTTCTTTTTTTAAATTAAACATGCATGTTAAATGTTTTCTCTTTTATTTTTATTTTCCCATTACAAGATCACGAAGCGACCGGCCGTCTAATTACAGGTAAAATCCAACGGCGACTAACCGGATCAATATTTAATTACGAAAGAGTTAAAGGGGTCCCACTTTCGTGCTGTGAAGTTTCCCTGTCTGCAATTACTACTCAGAGGAACCATTTTTAGATCTTCAAAAGGCTTCTTATTTTCCTCTTCTGAAATAGCTCCGAATCATTCCGGCGGGATCCGACCCGTTTACAGTCCAGCTCATCAGCTGTACCCTAGCTTCGTTTGATCCGAATTCATGTAAGTTCTTAAGCTCATTGCTTTTAATTTACAGTAAAATTGAAGAGTCAATAGTAGGGAATGTGTGATCAATTACTTTGATTTGTTGTAGTTATGATGCTAATGAATTGGAGATGTTGTTTAACAATGAGGTTTAAGATCAATTACAGGGTCTAGTCAGTTGAAGAGTGAGAGAGGAAAATTAAAATGCAGCGCATACCGGCTACAGTTGAGGAACAGTTAATACTAAAAGCAATCAAAGAAGAATGCCCGTGGGATAATCTTCCGAAGCGGCTTCAGGCCACGATAAATTCCAAAGAAGATTGGCACAGAAGGTTTGTTTTCCTTTCCAAATCATGTTTATGTCGGAGCCTACTGCTTTCGTACAATTTCGTGGTTGGAAGCTATTAATAATTATTCCATCAATTCAACTTAGCATGGTTATGTTATTTCGCGAGTTATGACACTTCGATTCACTCAAGATTTTCTTTTGTCTCATATCAAAACAGAGGATGAAAGGTTATAAATGTTCTATTGAAGACATAATTAAGTAAATAAAAGAGTCATATCTAACTGTTGAAGCTTTTAGATGAGGTGGTTACACTTCAACGTAGTATTAGATTACGGTTTCGAATCTCACCGCTATCCTTCGTTAAAAAAAAAAATCACATGCTTGACCCATGAAAAAGAAAAAGGCCTGCTAGCACAAGTTAGCATTGGTTGAAGATACAATTGAGTAAATAAAGGTGGTCACACTATTCACCAATACATGTCCGGAGGTGGATTTTAGGACAATGCAATGCTGTTAAATTTTTGGCATGCTTGAAGTTCAATGTCACAAATCTATTTGAACTTGTGTAACTTTCAATGAAAGATATTCACCAATGGTTAACAGTAGTGAGTGGTGAGATAGTGCAACCTTTTCTGGGTCATAACTGTTTGTCATGAATGTTTTGTGGTCTGACATCATTTTTAGGAGGCCCACCAGCTATAACATTTCATGAACACACTTTTTTGAACTTTAAGGATACAATTTGATCGCAAGAATGTGCATTTGTGACCATTGATCCACTTTTATTTATTGTGGTTTAACTCATGGACTCGCTATAAGTTGACTCTACTGCAACCCTCTTCCTTTATCCTGACTTGGAGCGGCTATGCGAAACTCGTAGAAGTGAATTCACATATAGAGAACCCCTAAATGGCTCCTAATAGAGCGGGTATAGAGGATTCATACTGCCAGTCCAACTAGTTTGGGATTGAGGAGTAGTTGATCGGTTGATTAATTGGATTTAGCATTGTAGCCAAACAAGATACAACACTCTAGTAGAAAATAATCTTTTATATCCCTTATTTCTTTTTGGTGCACCCATGTAGTTCCTCTTTGTATAGAAGATTGGGTGCTATTTGTAGAGAATCATATTATTATGCAGGTCTCCACTTTTTGGTATACCTCTTGTATGCAGGTTTTATGCCCAGTATTTATCAATAAAATTTATTACCTTATCAAAAACAAAAAAGATACGCTCTAATATTTTGTTTCGTGAAGTTTTGAATTAGATTTAGTATTTTTGTTGTGTACAATGATCAATAAGAGTGATCATTTACATAAAACTGATTCAGTGCTAAATATGATACTTGTAAATTTTTCATTTTAAATCTTTCTTTGCTTATGGACAATCACCTGCTATTCTTGCAATTAGTAGTTTACTTGTGCTTATATTTTCTACTGACTGGGGTTTATGCAGGATAATTGAACATTGCATAAAGAAGAGACTCCTGTGGAACACTTGCTTTGCTCGTAAAGTGTGTAAAGAAGGTGAATACTATGAAGAAATGTTGCGCTATCTCCGAAGGAACTTGGCGGTGTGTATTGGGTGGAAATTGTTTCTCATCCTTTGTATTACAAAGTTGTTATAGATTTTACTTGAAAAACAGTTCTGCTTAGAAAAGTAGTGACATGAAAGAAGGAAAAAAATGATGTTTTTTAACTAATATAATTTTTTTTCTTTCAAAAATTTCTTGTTCAATTCACTAAAAAGACATGTTTTGGTTTCCCATTCTTATCAATATGGGGACAGAGTTCCAACTAAAGAAGCCATGCGCTTTCCAGTTTCCACCATTTCAATCCGTTTATTTCTTACATGACATGTTTTACCTTTTGAAATCAGTATTCATGTGACATATCTATAACTTAGATCATCATATGTTTTTCCTGACACAAGAGTGTGCATAACTCCAAAGTTCTTAATGAATATTAACGATGTAAATTGTTTATCATGGATTATCTATTCAATTTTACAATGTATTGGTTTCAGCGTTAGAAATTGCAAGTCATTAGAAAGTCAATTGAAGCCGTAAAAGTAAGCTTGTTTTTATTGTGAGACATGCTAATCAAAAGGCTTAGACGAAAGAAAAATTTAGCATCATTTACTGAAAAAGAAACAAAACTTTTTCCTGATCAGTGCAGTTCCTTTTTTTCACATTTGTAAGAAAAGGATTTATGGCAACTCTTTTATATAGTCTCTTTGCTTCTTTTTTTTTGTGGGGCGGGGGACTAAAAAGCATTATGCGTATTTAAATATTTGGGCATAGGTAAGGGCATTGCCTTTGGCACAGAAGTACATATGACTTGGTCATCTTTTGATCTTGGTGTTTTTTTTTTTTAACATTTTGTTCTCTATTTTAATTTTAGTTCCTTAATGCTTATGAAGCAAACAATTCTATAAAAAGACTTTGTACTTTTTCTGCCAAATTAGATTTTATTTAATCTCCGGATAATAAAGATGGCATCCCAATTAATCAATTAGAGAAATTATTAGTATAAGAGAAAAGAAATGAGAGTAAAAGATGTCCCCAACAGGTGAAGATAATGAGAAATTAGTCAAATGCTGATTTGTTATTACCTTCAAGACCAATAAAGTTATATCTTGGATATGCACCTTATGAATTGGGACTGATGCACAGTAACTTAAATGTCATTATATTCTGCTTGCAGCTCTTTCCATATCACCTTGCGGAGTATGTTTGCCGTGTCATGAGGGTGTCTCCTTTCAGATACTACTGCGACATGATTTTTGAAGTTATGAAAAATGGTATAGCCTCCTATCATGTTAGTTCAGAATTGACTATTGAGGGTGTATTTTCTTTGCTTGAAATTTTAAGTAGAGTCTGATGCTGACATGCTGTATAGCGTACTTAGATTATGTCCTAAATTCTCTTTGCTTAAAGATGATTGCGCTTTGCAACAAAAAAAATATACCTTTCCACTGGGCATTTCTGCAAGTTTATATGCAGATTAAATGCTTGCACTTTTAGTTACTAATTCGAGGCTATTATTTCTGGAAGAGAACTCTTTGGACGGCTTAATAGTTCTATTGTGCTTTTGACACAAGAGTGGCTCCTGAACCAAATATTTCAGCAGCATTCCTCTCTCTCTCTCTCTCTCTCTCTCTCTAAAGTCTATTCATGTGTACCTCTTGTATACATTTGCCCAGTCTTTGTCACTGCTAAAAGGTGGTCCTCTTTCTCAGTTTGACACCATTTGATTAGGAATGGAGTTTAAGATATTAGTTTGACTTGTGTATTATATTAGTAGTAGTGGATAACATAACACTAATAAAGCAATGGTTCAGTAGTCAGTTAGATGGAGAAATACATCAGTTCAAATAACTGAATAGTTAAATATTTGGACACTTGAAACTTTTGAAAGTTGTAAGATAATATTATTTTTGGACATTTCAAAACAGATAGAATGTGACATAAATTGACATGGATGGAGTATTTACTCGTCTTTAATTTATTTGCATGCTATAGTAGTGTCGGATGCACTATCTTTTCTGCAGCGATTGCCCTATATGGTCTTTTTATTGAAACAATCTGGCATGTGTTGTAGAAGAATTATTCGGTGTTTGCTGTCAACTGTTTATACTAGATTTCCTCACAGTTTTCTGCATTTGACTGTTGATTCTCAATGTCATAATTTCTATTGATTGCAAATGTTAACGTGTCCTTACTTCTTGCTCTGGTCACTTAGATTGTCTAAAGAAATTTCAGGTTCTTTGCAATTGATACCAATAGTTTCTATGGATTGCAAATGTTAACGTGTCCTTACTTCTTCAGCTATCACTAGATTGTTCACAGAAATTTCAGGTTCTTTGCAATTGCTACCAGTCTTATGGGGTTTCTGACTCTCTGTTATCATGAATGCAGAGCAACCCTATGACAGCATCCCAAATTTTAGTGCTGCAGATGCCTTACGGCTTACTGGAATTGGAAGAAATGAATTTATTGACATCATGAACAAGTGCAGATCTAAGGTATTGTCGCATGTTCGTATTTATTGTGACAGATAGCAAGTAAAGGTCATGATGCTCCATGTAAGCAGGATTTGTTAAACTTATAAGTTTCAAGTAGGCTTTTGCAGGATTTATATAGGTTTAAAGCTGTTTTATTGTGTTTACAGTTAGGGTTTTAGGTTAGCAGCATTTTCAACTTAAAATAGGGGTATTTTGTGATGTCTTACTTTGTCACGACATTAGGGTCTTTGCAAGTTTAAGTCCTTTATTTATGTATTCTTTTATTTTTAACAAAGAAGCTGCCATTTTGCAGATTATTAATGTTCTCATTGCTGCTTAAGTTATCTCTTTTGGAAAAGAAAATCCATCTTTATTTCTCTATTTCCGTTTGCTGTTAGTTTGCTCCACTACTTGCTGCACCAAGGTTAACTACTACACTTGCAATTTCACTAGCAATTCTATTATCCTTGACAAGAACTTTTTTGGTACATGGCCTACTGTTGGAAAAGAAAATTCTTTCCCATATTTTTTCACTGCTTCTGGATTACCTTCTAAGTTCCTCCCCTTGTCTTGGTTTAAATGGCCTAAATGGTTTGGAGCGGAAATTGCAATATAAGTGATTAGGCTAGTGCATCCCTCCAATGTTACCCTTTAACTGAATAAGGTGATCATCTAAGGTGTACCATAATCATTCTTGAGTTTCACTTCTGTTGATCCCCATACACAAGTATGCCTACTTTCATGATCTCTTTGTGATAAATCAGAATCTTATTGACATCACAACATGGTGGTATTGAAAATCTGTACAGAGCTGAAAACTGGCTTAGTTACACTTAGCTAACAAATTGTTCTAGTCATCTATAAAAGGGAATCTTCTCTTTACATTGAAAAAAATACATGAAACAAAATTCGTTTAGAGTTAGCTATATCCATTTCAATATCATGAAACAATCTTCCATGTCATTCATTACAAGCAAACTGCCCTAAAAAACATAATGGTTTAGTTCTCCAGACAACATTCCAGTCCTTCCAGAAGTTTTCTATATCCTCCTGCTTGTGAATGTCTCCTTTTTTTGGGGGCAACGCAAAAGAGGGAAACATCGAGAGAATATAATACACCGTTTTGTGTAGAAAGATTAATGAAGGATGCTGGCTGAATACCTTTGTCCCTTTGTTCAAATTGGTCAGGGTTCAGGGAAGATCTATTAATCTCACCGTCCTTAGCTCTGTGGCTAACCTAGGCTATTCGTCATGTTGTCTATTGTAATTTCAGTAATTTTGGATCTTGACAGAAAATTATGTGGAAGCTAAACAAATCAATAGCGAAAGAACTATTGCCTACACAGCCGGTGGACTTTGTTATTGAGCCATGGTGGGGAATTTGTCTTGTCAATTTTACCCTAGAGGAATTCAAGGCAAGTTGACACCACCATCCTAAGAAAAGAAATATCTTGGCTTTCCGACGTGGCGATTAAAATGTGTTTTTGTCGTTGTTCTCCTTTTCATAGAAATTGACTGAAGAAGAAACGGCAACAATAGATAAAATCTGCAAGGAAGAAGCAAACTCTTTCATTCTTTTTGATCCTGAAATTATAAAGGGGCTTCATCGACGAGGACTAGTCTATTTTGATGTGCCGGTCTACCCTGATGATCGTTTTAAAGGTTAGACACCAGTTATGTTTCTTTTTGTAATATTTTGGAATAAATCTACCAAATTTACTTCTTTTGGTTAACCTTTCTTCATTTTATTTTTTGACCACCATCTAGTAAATTACCTCGGAGGTGATGGGTATTGCACCTCATTTTTACTTTCATGTGACCTCTTTCCGAATCCAACCGCCTGCAGAGTGCAGAATAAGAAGTTGGTATGCTTTGACTTACCTGTTGCTTGGATCTAGTTGGTCCTATCCTTGAATCCAGGCGCGCAGGGGCGGATTTACAGGGAGGGGTATGGGTTCACGTGAACCCATGCTCCCCTCCAAGAATTGCATATAGCACTGTAATTTTTCTGGTATAATATTTAGTTAGATCTGGGTGAACCCATGCACAAGATGCTACTTTGGTCCGTTGGTGGCTGTGTGTCCCTTTGCTAGTCCAGGTTAGGAGTTCGAATCCCTCTCCCTCTCTTCTTTTCTTTTTCTGTTTCTTGTCTTCCTTTTCCTTCTGTTCTTTTTTGGTTTCATTTTGTTGTTCTTCTTTTATTGTTTTATCTTTTCTTTATTTTATGTTTATTCTTTTCTCCCATTTTTCTTTTCTTTTCTGGTTCATTCTTGAGTTTTAAAATTCCTAAAAAATTAAAATTCACATCTCCTCCTTACTCTCTTTCTATCTCAATTTGTTTACGAACAACAACCATCCTTTAACTAGTTTCTTTATCATTTCTCTCATTTATATTTTCCTTCAAAGTTTTCTTTGATTTGTGAAGTGAGTTTTCTTCAAATAATGATGCTATTATTAATCATTTTAAGGCATAAATTTTGTTAAGAACAATTGCAAACTGAATAATATTTCCTTGTGATAATAGTATTAAGTATTAACCATATGGTTTGTTCGATAAGTTGTTATCATGGCAAAATTTTGATGGAGTCAAGCTAGACGGTAGTATAGTGCACCCATACTCTTAAAATCCTAGATACGCCTCTGCAGGCGCGAGTAAATTTCTTGTGTAGACTATTTATATTTGAGTTCGGATTGCTTTCTCCACAATGTGACGGCATGTATATATCATATTCATCTGTCTATCTATATTATTATAAAAGCATGAATACAATGTCGGTTTACAAAAATAACCTTATAATATTAAGCGCAATAACTCATAATAAAAGGACATAACCGGAATTCTAGATATTAGCCTTATAATCCTATGAGTTTTAGGACATAATACTACACGTTAGGAATCCTACATGATTACCTTTAGGAATCTTATTAGTATAATTACTTTCGGGCTGTCTAATTCATATAAAATTGAACAAGTAAATATCTTTAGTCATGTAATCCTATTACTTTTAGGACATACTTCTTAAAATTTCCAATTACTAATTTAATTTGAAAACGTATTATAATGTCCTAATACTAATTTAATTTGAGAATGTATTAGATTGTCCAAATTCGTTTAGGAATAAGAGAGTCTATATTATTATAAAAGCATAAATACAATATTAATATACCAAAATAGCCCTAAAATATTAAGCGGAAGAACTCATAGGGATAGACATAACTAATAAAATCAATTTCATAAGAATCCTCCGTATTGGCAATATATTACCATTCCATAATGTCCAATACCAAAAAAAAATAAAAGTAATATTAAATGGACTGCGTAAACTGTTGGAATCGAGAAAAAAATACCCCCACGATAATATATTTTTATATTATATTTGAACTATTTTCCTACTCAAATGGAGTAATATTTTTTTTATCAAATTTTCGTGTAATATTGAAAATTACCCAATTATTAAAGGGAGAATTACACTCCTTATCACTTGGCTCAATAGCCCATCAAAAAATGGCCCACATTTGAAGCTCTTACCCAGTATGGCCTAGGTTGTATATAATGTGAAAATTACTTTTCACCCATTAGCCCACTCCTTTTAAATTTTTTATTCTTTTTTCTGTTCTTCTTCTCTCCACGCGTCCCAATTTTGCATCCCAAACTTTCTCCATCATTGTTATTCTCCATCACTTGGCTCTGCCCCTTATCACTTGGCTCAATAGCCCATCAAAAAATGGCTCACATTTGAAGCTCTTACCCAGTATGGCCCAGGTTGTATATAATGTGAAAATTACTCTGCACCCATTAGCCCACTCCTTTTAAATTTTTTATTCTTTTCTCTGTTCTTCTTCTCTCCACGCGTCCCAATTTTGCATCCCAAACTTTCTCCATCATTGTTATTCTCTATCAACATTCCTCCTGATTCAAAGCCAATAATCACTATTTGGATGAAGAAGAAAAAAATAATACATAAAAGAATCAGTTTTTTTGAGTCATATGAAGATCACTTCCTTCAATGGAGTGGAAAGAATTGTGTTTGCACTAAAGAGGTTCATTTGGTAGGTTGTTGGATCACCAAACTAGAAAGAAGGTATTCGCATGGTCTCAGTATTATCCTCATTCTACGTGTAATTCTAATTCCAGTGGTTGATTAAAAACTTAGAAAATAGAAGTCACCATTAAAGGCGTTTCAAAGCTTCGATTTCAGAAATTACGTTTTTTGATTTGTTAGTTGTTTGGATTGGGTATTGTCCCAATTGATTGGAATCATCAAGAGGAGTTCAAAACTTAAATTTGAAGTGATTTGGGGTAGATTTAAGCTAGATTTGTGTTAAATTTCATAAGACACCCAAGAAAGAAGAAGAAGAACAATGAAGCTCCATTGATAGGATTCATCTGTATAATAATGTATAAAATTGTATAAAATTATATTAATAGTATATAATAGTGTATAAACAACTCTCATACACAATAATACATTATTTACATGTATTTGGTAAATTTCTCACATATTCTTCTTCTTCTACACAAATATACAAAGGTATCACGAACATTTTTTTATCGTGCTTATACATCTTTATACACTTTTATACAACTATACACATAATGTACCTCTTTGTATAAAAGTGTATAATGTCGTATAAAAGTGTATAAACATCTCTGACGAACTTCTTATACGATTTCACCTGCAATTCTTGTTTAAAACTAGTCCAAAACTCCATCAAATGACTTCAAACTTTGTATACAACCTACTTAGGCTATTTCTAATAAGTTCAAACAATACCCACTCCAAATTTCTCACAAAATCATATTTAAAATTTAACAAGTTAGTTTCATTCTTGCACCAATTCTGGCTGGAGTTTCTTCCTTGGTTTGTCTTGCTGCAGTTTCATAATAGATAATTAAATAGAAGAAGAAAGAAATATACATTTGGACGAAGTGATTATGGGTTATGATTCACAAGTCAGTACCAGGGTGTAAATCGTGACCTTCACCACTCAAAGACCGGAAGATTTGGAGAATCAAAAGAAAAGAAAAAAAAATCTGATATGAGTTTATTGATATTTGGCTACGTATTTGCAAATTTGTAACTTGGGTAAAATACTGCAAGTTCACCTTATGGAGTGGTCTATTGTGTAATTTCCATTATTAAACAACAACTAAGAAAATGTTTATTCAATCTATTGTAAATTTTGAGAGATATTCTGTGAAAAACTTACATGAATATTGTACAATTCACTTTCATTCTCCAAGATGGACATTATTCTTTCATTATTCTAAATCTGTTTTATTTTTGATTTTGAGAAATCAAAATCTCAATTTTTCTCCCAAATATGTCGATGGACTCCGGCCAAAGTATCCGAAGTCAGTTGACCACATCCGGGACGTATCCCGTCCCCATATCCGTATTTGTCCCGTATTCGAATGGGAACAACACCAAAATCAAAGAGTCCGCGCAACTTAGGTACCAACGACGGTTTTATTGTGAGGCCACCCACTTTAAATTTGATATACCTCTTCAAATAACTTAAATAACCATCACAAATATATCAAATCAGAGCAATGATGCTAAATTTACAAGGAAAGCAAAATTGATAATATGGGTGAAGCACTCATGGCAAAGTGTTCAAATGATCGAACTAATTGCCCGAAGTTCTTATTAATTAATGAACCGTTTGGTGAAACATTAATGGTTTGGGAGGTGATTTCTGTCAAGTACTACTAGTAGTTCCAAAATCGACAAAAGCAGAGATGATAAAAGCTAGCTTGCCAAAGTTATCCTTGTGGCCTCAAATGAAAAAGATTCAACTGACAAGAAATATAAAGTAACAATATTCAGTGTCTTCCTGCTTTGTGTCGGAAATGAATAAGAGCATCCAATAAAAGATGATTTGGTTTTTCCTGAACGCTTGGTTATCAATCCCAATGGTAATAGTAGTGCATTTAATAAGAGAAATATTTCTATCATTAGATTAAAATGCAATTTGTGCAAATCGCATGATAGAATTAAAAAGATATCTTAGCTAGCAGAAATGAATATTATGTTGATCAACTAAATAAAAGGTTGATTGCAAAATTTTAAAATAAAAATAAAATGTTTTTCAGCTTTTGACTCGGCAGAAAATAATGTTAATAATTACTACCAAGAAGAATACTTAAATACTTTAATACCAAATGATCTTCTACCATACATGTGTGTTGTCAAGAATTTGTTATTTCTTACGTATGTTAGTGTCACCGTATATATAATAGACTAGGTTAAAATTAATTTTCCATTGTATATAGGTTAATTTTGAAAAAAAAAAATGTCTGTCATGCTATTGAAAAACTTAGATACGCCGAATAGCTTATGTAATAGCACACATATGGTATATAGAAGTTTTGACAATAACGTCATACATGCAAAAATTATGATACTGGTCAATGTGCTTCTAAGTATATTCTTATCCCTGAATTCAACTTTGTCTTCGAAAACTATCCTTTTAAATTTGTGTGAAAATAATTTTTAGTATGTTTATGTTTTGCAAATATAACAAATAAAGCACAAGGACAAATATCCTAAATATTTGACTATATTTAGGTATGTTGTACTTTCAAGAGGGATATAAGAGTTTTGGTTAAGGCAGAGCAACCAAAGTATTAGGAGGAAACATAATTATCTAACTAACATGACAAAATTGATCATTTGTGGAAGTTTTGATGATGTCCTTTTATTTTAAATTCATGTATTATGCTAATGTAATAATATTTTTCGGCATTTAGATGATTGTTGTATTATTGTACATAAAATTTCTCTCATTAATTAAAGTTTATTGTTCCTTCATATAAATAAATGCTTAAATCATCACATGCCATTATTAACGTGCAACACACGCTCATAGATACTAGTTTAACCTTAAAATTTCCTATCTATGGTTAGTTCTAATTAAACCTTCTAAATGTAACCAAATAATAACTTGCGTCTAGTGCAAGGAACTTCTGAATTTCTTTTCCACTCCAGGTTATTGGAGCTGCGAGTCTCTACTCTGGAGAAAATATTTACTTAGACTATCAAGTCTCTTTGATAATTAAACGGAAACAAATTTACCAAATTAAAAAACCTTCACTCGTACATAAGATGATATTTTGACGTTCCAAATAGAGCCTACTTATACTAAGAAGGGAAAAGTTCCAAATGGAGCCTATTCATTCCAAAAAATGATTTGCTTAATTCATCATGCTCATATGGATGTTTGCCGTGACCTATTGGCTGTAACTCAAATTTTTATTATTAGATTTTTTATGCTCTTCATATATGATAAGACATCATGTCTAGCTGAATTAGACATTGAGCTTTTGTTAGAGATTGAGTCAGGAATATTAATTGAATGAAGAGATGAAGCTCCTTTATATCTGTGGTTTAACTGTTCTTTAGTATATATTAAATAAATTCTGCCCATTCTTGCACTTTTATGCTATCTGTTGAATCCTTTCATCTGAGACTTTAGGTTGTTCATACACAAAATATTGCAGTTTCAAGACTTGAAGGATTTGTATCTAACCGGGAGCAGTCCTATGAAGATCCAATTGAGGAGTAAGGCACTTTCCATTAACACAGGAATCTCTATCATATTTCCATATGGTATACATGGGGGGTCCATATATAACATGTCACCTTCATTATCCAGGTTGCTGTATGCTGTTTTTGTGGTCTCAAGTGAGAATTCAACTGTTGCTGAATTGGCTGCAACATTACAGGCTGATCTTTCTCAACTTCAAGCAGCTGCATCTTTTGCTTGCCGATTGGGATGGGCTGTCAAACTAATAGACCCAGCATCTATTCTGCAAGATCCTAATGTTCCAGGGTCACCTAAGAGCCTTCTTAGTGACGAGGAAGATGGTTCTCATGCCAGCTTGGGCTCTGCAAATGTGTCCTCTGATGGCAGTGCTTTTCAGCAAGTAGACATTCCATGGACAGAGAATAATATCAGGACTTCTGGTTATGCTCGGGTTGCTTTTCTTGTTGATGCTAATATAACATCTTATCTTATGATGGGATCTGTATCACCAGGTTTTCTCTTCTCTCAGCTGTATTTCTGTGTTCCTTATTCTCATAACTGTGACAAACACAATAAAACAAAATAGGTTCGGGAATAGTTATTCAATTACATTCATTATTACCAAATGCATTATTAAAAGCAATTTTCAACTGGTGCTTGCAAAACGAACTGGGGTTTTCTGATACATATACCTACTGAAGTTTCTGTTGTGGATTTTATGGATGGTGTTATGTCAGCTCCAACTACTCATCTTTCTTGAAGTCTCGTACCTTTTGAATGAACTTCTATTGAGTTACTGCCCGTGAACAGAATAGTTATGTGTGAAAACCAGTTTTCCTGCAAGTACGAGGAGAAAAGCTTGGTCTGTTCCTGGGAAACATGACAGATCTTCCCAAAAAGTTATAGTGATGTAATTAGAGATTAGCATCTTGTGCCGCAGTTCACGATTGTCTGTCTGTGTTAAAGCAAAAAGTTATAGTCATGTAATTAGAGATTAGCATCTTGTGCCGCAGCGCAAGATTGTCTGTCTGTGTTAAAGCACCTTTCTTTCACTAACCATGTTGCTCCATTTAAACTCATCTTAGGCCAATATTATATAGAATAGAGAGAAAAATATAATATATACAGACACGCACGCGCATTTTACATATATATATATATATATATATATATATATATATATATATATATATATATATATATATATTACTAGAGTTCCTTTATATTTCCTACTCATGTATAAATCTCTTAAAGGCTAAACAACTCCTAGAAAAGTACAGGACGTAGAGTAAAAGTCTAACAGGACTTAAACATACTTTCAACTAATATATATCTCCTATATAGATCTTTTTCTTTTATTGTGCCTTATCTTTCACTAAGCCTGCATGACTCCGAAGAAATTGTAGGTCCATCAATATAGCTTCATTCCAAGTGATTTTAGGTCCACCTTGTCCCCTTTTAATGCCTTCACTCATTATGGTTTCACGAGCGGTGCATCAAGCGGTCCACGCTAGACATGACCATACCATCTCAACCAACCTTCTCATTTTATCCTCGATGGATGTTACTTGAACCTTCTAGCAAATGTGGTCATTGCTAATCCTGTCTAGTCTTGTATGACCAGACATCCATCTTGTCTAGCTTAGAGCACCTTTCTTATGCAGCTCAAAAATCTTATTCCCTGATTAGGTTGTAAAGGACCTTATTGCTTAATTTTTTCCCTACTGTGCATTTTTGAAGTTGTGTAACTGTTTCCATATGCTAACTGTACACCAAAACTTTATTTTGTGTTTCAATTTTTGACACTACACATTTCATGGATGGATCTTAAGTTCATTGGTTATCCTGATGTCATTGTGGGTGTGCATCGAATTTCTGTGTTTGCAGTATCAGAACTTCAGTTTTTTGCTCTGCAATCTGTTTTGAACTCCGAAGTAACCGTTTTGCAGGTCTAAAATCACATGCAGTGACACTGTATGAAGCTGGAAAACTAGGTCATGCTAGTATTGCAGATCTTTGTAAAGATTTGGGCACACTAGAGGGGACAAAATTTGAAGGTGAACTGCAAGAGTTTGCCAATCATGCATTTAGTCTTCGGTGCGTCCTGGAATGTCTAACATCAGGTGGGGTTCCATCTGAAGAAATAGAAAAGACTGGCATTACGTCTTCAAGAAGTGAGGATGCTACTTCAATGACAAAGGATATTTCACTTTCTGAAAAATCAGGAGATACACCAACAGACAAATCTGAGCTAGATAATGAAGATATACCACATTCTGAAACACCCCAAGTGCCTAATGATGAAGAACCTCTATCAGGAACAAAATCTAAAGAAACAAATCAATCAGACTGGGAGATCAAACCAGAGGTCAGTTCTGAGACTGATGAGAAATCAGTATCCGCTGACATCTTAGATGCAGATAAAGAGTTGAAGAAACAAAGAAAATACCGCGTGGATATACTCCGCTGTGAAAGCTTGGCTGCTCTCTCACCGGCTACTTTAGATCGTCTATTTCTGCGTGACTATGACATCGTTGTATCCATGGTTCCCCTTCCTCCTTCTTCAGTTTTGCCAGGACCAAAAGGCCCTGTCCATTTTGGACCTCCCTCCCATTCATCTATGACACCCTGGATGAAATTGGTGCTATATTCTGCTACTGCTAGTGGACCTTTGTCAGTTGTTCTGATGAAAGGTCACTTATTAAGAATGCTTCCTGCACCATTAGCTGGCTGTGAGAAAGCACTTCTATGGTCATGGGATGGATCTTCCATTGGAGGTTTAGGGGGGAAGTCTGAAGGGAACTTGGTAAAAGGAAGTATACTTTTACATTGTATAAACTCACTACTCAAGCAGTCTGCTGTCCTTGTGCTTCCCCTCAGCAGATATGATCTCGATGAGGCTGGAAGAGTTGTTACTTTGGATATTCCCTTGCCCTTGAAGAACTCTGATGGTTCAACAGCTCAAGTAGGGGAGGAACTAGGGCTGTCCTCCAAAGAAACTTTCAATCTGAATTCGCTATTAAATTCTCTGTCTAACAAACTTAATTTTTGGACCATTGGTTATGTTCGCCTGTTAAGACTTTACAAAGATAGAGTCCAAGATAATATCACACCTGATGACGAGAAGTATGAATGGGTTCCACTAAGTGTAGAATTTGGTATTCCACTGTTTAGTCCAAAATTGTGTAATAATATATGCAAGAGATTAGTTTCTTCACAACTACTCCAAACAGATTTATTTGGAGAGCACCATGACGCAATGCAAGAGTTAAGAAAGAGATTGAGAGATGTTTGTGCTGATTATCAGGCCACAGGTCCAACAGCAAAGCTCCTTTACCAGAAAGAGCAGCCAAAGGAATCATCCCGGCATCTTATGACCTATGCAAGTGGACGGTGGAACCCCGTTGTTGATCCTTCTTCTCCCATTTCTGGTGTCTCTAGCGAACACCACAGACTAAAACTTGCTCATCGGCAGAGATCTAGAACAGAAGTTCTGAGTTTTGATGGCAATATTCTGAGGTGCATTTTGATCAATCTCTCTCACATTTCGTAGATTGATTATACTTTTCTTACTATATTGTTATCTTTAGAATCTCTGACATATTGCACTTAAAGATTTTATCTGTTTAATATCTGGATATGTATTGTGGAAAATTTAAGTGCTGTCCTCGAAGGGCATGTTTCCAGTTTATGCATCTGTCGTGATTCTAAATAAGGGATTGTAGGGATAGTATTTTGAAAAGCTTGTATTTCACTTTTGCCTTGCATGCCGTACTGGGGTTCGTGGAAAGGTAGTTGTTGCACAAGTTTGGAAGAGAACACCACGAAAGCTTTATTCTGAATGACGTTAAAAAAAAATTCTTCTAACCTTCTTTACAAAAGCTAAAATGCAACTGTAAAGGAGAAAGTAGTTATATAACAAGAGTCTCTTATTTGGTGAAATATTTTAGCAGATTAATTTATTAAACAAAACATTTAACAAACTTAATATTCTGAAGGAAATGATGAAAGATCTCTCTGAATAACCCTTTGACTGTCAAAATAGTAAAAGAATTATCTGAATAATCTTACTCAAAAAGGGAATTATCTGATAATCTTTTGTTTGCTTGCTTGCTGCAATGAATGACACAAGAAGTAGGATCAGAAGAAATGGTTGTTGCAAATCAGAGCCCTCTTACACCTTGAACAAAACCCCCAGGGAATTGCAGAGGACTTATTTAATGTTGTTCTAGATTACTGGTCCCTTTCCATGTTTCAGTTATCTGGATTCATGAGTTTACGGGTGGAAAGTTTATAATTAGCATAAAATCTGGAATGTCACTCTCTTGTGAAACTGATAAGCACGCTGATTTGCCCATCTGAGACATAAGATGTCAACTTTCTGCCTTTCTGGTCGTCTCTTTTTGTTCAATAAATATTTTCCAAGGATTTCATCTCATCAGGACAGAGACCTTTTAGGAAAAGGATGCCCCGGAAGAGTTTATGTACCTGGAGAAGCAGTCATTAATGATCATTATCAAGTAATACGACCACCATTAGTGGGATCTGGAGATGTAAAGTTGCTTTGTCTAGAACATGTTGTCTTGGGAAGCTTGCAGAGCCAGGGTGTTGTGGAAAACATATATATATATATATATATATATATGATGCTAACATTTTGTGTTCAACATGTTTAGAGAGGGACAAGAAACTTGGCACATAACTCATATCGAAGTAACATATGGTAAAAGGCTTCTGATGTTGGACTTGAAGCATGGAACATTGACCTACCAGCTATTAAGTAAAATACTGACATCCACTGTTACAAAATTTTACTGGTGGTTGTCACTCAAAACAAACTAAATATGAAACCGTTACTGTATATGCATTTTCTGTGAGACATGATATGTACATAGTGCCCTAATCTTGGATGTCATGGGCTCATGGCATATCCGAGTCTTTTTCTTTTTTATTGTAGGTCTCGAGAAGTCGTCAAAATTTTTCTTTGACTATGTGGGATAATGGTATACGATATAGCTTTTCAGGAGTTTGATGGCGACAGAGGAATTTAAACTTTCTAACCTGCTTTTTCGGCATTTAACTTTCAAGGATGCTGAGCAGTTGGTGAAGATAATTACTCCCTCTGTCTCAAAAAGATTATCCTAGTTTGACTTGGCACAAACTTTAATAAAGAAGGGAAGACTTTTGAGATATGTGGTCTTAAATAAGCTATAGCATTTGTGCGGCCATAAAACTTTTGAAACTTGTGGCCTTAAATTTGTCATAGCATTTGTGTGACTCTAAATGCTTCCTATTAAGGAAATATCGAAAGGTGTCAATCTTTTGAAACGGACTAACAAGGCAATAGTGCCAATCTTTTTGAAAAGGAGGGAGTAGATACCTGTTGCATGTAAAAAAAATTTGTTTTAACCTTGAGACTTGGCTTGTGTTGCTTAACATTTATATGACTCCTAAGTTCTTTTGAATATTGAGTAAGTCCAACATCCCTCACTTTGGATCCTTTCCCGTGTTGATGCTTCATGGCAATCTGCACTCTGCAACATAGGCTTCTACAGGATCTGAATAACTCACTGCACCTGAATAAAAGAGGATGGATAGCAAAGGTTCTTTAACAAGAAGAACAGTAGTTTAGTAGTAAAACCAATCCATAGGATAATGTGCTGCAGTGAGACCATTTTAGAAGGCTTATGTAACCTTGTCTCTGAAGCAGAAATGCATTGCTGAAATTCTGAATGCTCATTTAGTTTCTTCTTTCTAAGTTCTGTTATCATGCTTTTCAAATAAACTTGCAGATCATATGCTCTGACGCCTGTTTACGAGGCTGCCACCAGGCCAGTTGAGGAATCTCCCTCAGTAACTACTACTAAGGTTGAAAAAGATGATGCTGAGAATAAAGAAGAGATTTATCCTGGTGTAAACCTTCTATTTGATGGATCTGAGCTGCGCCCATTCGAGATAGGTGCTTGTTTGCAGGCTCGTCAACCTGTTTCTTTAATTGCAGAGGCGTCTGCAGCATCTACTATTTTTTCAATCAAATAGGGTTAACGATAGACATCTTCAATGTTTATTTTAAGAAAGAAGTGCTGTAATGGCCAGTTTTTCGAGAGTATCATTGACTACCATCCCGTGCTTTGCTGCTGCTGGTTTGTTGGCTAGATTGTTCCCGACATTGAATTTTTGACAATATGGGAAGGTATTGAGGTAATGAAAAAGATTTTGTGAATTTCTTATGTTTAATTATGCTTTTACTAAAAAGTGAATCTCAACCGTTTATAAATGCTAACTACTTCACAATCAAGTATAATAGGTCCAAAAACATGTAATCTCAATATCCTTAATGTACATGAGTCTATTCTTCACTCTATTTGAGCTACAATATCTGTTTTATTTTCTTGTTGAATCTTTTGATCTTCCTGGCCTACTAGAATCTGTATAAGATGAGGCACTTATTTGTTACTTCTTACTAACACAGAGAGTGTTATTGTGCACAGTCAGGTGCACATATTCAAAGAAGGTGCCTTCTAGGGACTTTTTTTAGGTCAAATGAAGTAATAAAAGCTCGAAAGCTTTTTGGAGAATGAAGCTACCAGTTACTTATTTTATATCTTAAAGCTATCAGTTGCTTTATGTACTTTATGTCTTGTTATTACCATGTATTCATTAGGTTTGCAACATATAAGCCTTCTGTCAAGGAAGTAAAAGGTTTAGGATATGAGACCAAGTTCTGCATATTGCCAAGCTTAGTATTCCCCGTTTTTCTTGTTTTTTTCTTCGCTCCCCTTTTCTCTTTTCCCATTTTGCCTTCTCTTACATTCTAGACCTGCGATAAGGTTTCACGAGCTCTCAGGAATTTTGAAGAGCTGCATGTTGGAAGTTTTCATTTTCCTAAACCTAAAAGTTTCGATCACTATAGAAACTTAGTGTCATTGTTGGTGAGATCTAAGGTGAAGCTGAAAGTTGCCTGCAGATGCTCACTTGTTTCTGTAGGCTTACTAAGCCAGTCTTACCAGAGCTGAGAGCTGTCTTACACACACAAAAAAAATAAAAAAAACGGAGAGAGAGAGGAAGAAAGCCTCCCCTCACAATTGTTATGATGCCCTTTCTCAGAAGCTATGTTATCTTTTCCACATTTGAATCACTTTAGCTTTCATGATTATGATTCATTGATTTGTTCAAAGTAATCTGCTGTCCATTCCATTGATTCTTAGCTAATGTTTAAAACTAAGATTTGACTTTTCTTTGTAATAGGATGGGATTTACGGAATGGGATAGTCTGTTTCCTTGTAAATAGCTGTTTTGATTGGGATGGAATACAAAACTCTACCTTATGTTGTACTCTTACATGGCTGGTATATGTTTAAAAAAAAAATAGGACCTTGTTTTCCTTAATCTTGAAATGGATCCAAGAATAGGATATCCTTATGCTTCAGTGTGCAAAGGTGTCTTTGTGGAACATTCTCTGTGTAGAATCCTCCTGAGACTTAATTCCTCGTGTTTCACTTGCAGGTGGTGCTTCTATTTGCACGAGTTTGGTAGATGCAGGTATTATGCTGAGGAATTCTGTTATTTTGTAGAAGAGGAAACCATGTCTAATCGTACATGGAGCTGTGGTCACAAACTAGTCAAACAACAAAGAACCTTCTATTCCAATTTTGCACATAAGATATGAATTAAAAGTGAAGGTAAAAAATATCAAGTTTTGTATTCTGTAATATGAAATTATAGCATTTGCATGTTGAGGGAAAAAACGATGATGTTGCTGATGTGCCACATTTATTTCTACTTGTATCTACTGCTATCTGAACATATCAGCTGAGCGTTGATATTAAAGGCTCCATTTTTGCTCAAAGGAGTTGGGTGAAACTAAGGTTTGAACATTTGATATGGTGTAATTTAGAAAATTTGTTGAGTATTCGAAAATTGCCAAAACAAAGCTCTGAATGCTAAAAGTGCTCAGATTGCAAAGAGTTTTGCTTTTCCCATGTTGGTTTGTTTTATGGAAAACATGTACAATTGTGGTGTTTAGTTTTATGGAAGACGAAACAATTGTTCTCTGTAAAACAAACTACAATTGTTGGTTGTACTAGAGAACAGAATAATTGTATTTTTGGTTCCGAGTGACCTTTATCCTTTACTTTTGAGAACTAATTAGCTCTAAGATCTGAAAAAGAAAATCAAGTAATAGTAACCACTATTTGTGGTACTTTTGGCATTCTACAAAAATGGTTGTACTGTCCTAGAGTCAAACTGGCTCAATAATACATTGCCTTTAACATGATATATTTCCCGTGCATGTACAACATCCTATTATTGGAAAATCATCCCAATTAAATAAAGCAAAAGTCGTTGAAACTTTCTCTCCACAGTGATCGTGCTGGGTGAAGAAGCACAAGCATACAATAGACAAAGGGGAGTGTTAAAACCAACCCAATTGTTCACATAGAGATAGCTATGGACAAAATACAAACACCTCGTATCAAACATATAAAGTGAGCCCAATTTGTTCTAATTATTCTTAAATAAACAGTGTCAACTACTCTGAGTAATCAAAAAATAAAGATGGTAAAATTGTTGATTGGTGTATGGCCAGTGCAGTGAATTCAGGATCTAAAGTCAGCGGATTCAGAATAAATATATTTTTGTTAAATGCATAGCAGTTAAACTTGTTTTCAATATGTATATATAGTTCGAGCTAAAAGCAAATGGGCAGCCCAGTGCACTAAGCTCCCGCGATGCGTGGGATCCGGAAACGGACCGAATCACAAGGGTCTATCATTTGCAGCGTTGCCCTGCATTTTTGTAAGAGACTATTTCCACGGTTCGAACCCGTGTTACATGTCAGCAATTTTATCAGTTATGCTAAGTCTTCCTAGTTCGAGCCGAAAGCAACTGAAGTATAGTGTAGGTTGGTTTTATGTTGGATTGCATGTTAGGATCAGTCATAGATCATCTTATTGCACATGCTCATTCTTCTTGTCACTACAAAGTAGGTGGAAACATGCTAGCTAAGAAGCGGGGGTCCCTTATCAAAATTATGTGAAGTTACTTATAAAAATTATGTAAAGTTATATATATATATATATATATATATAAAAGGAAACCAGGAATACCTGGACTTTATTGTTTCGTGTTTATCTGTATACAGCTTCTTAGGCTAGTGGAGTTGTCTGAATTATACTAGTGGTGGTGTCAATAGATATTATTGGCAAAGGAGGCCAACTATGTTTTGGCTGGACCATGTTGGAACATTATGTCCTTTTTGCATGCGTCATTATTGCCTGTTTTATTATCTAAATCCTGAGACAATAATAGACATCAAAAGTTTAGTACTATTAAATGTGCGAGTTGTACCATGCCTATATTGTTTACATATATGGCTGAATTGTTACAATTACTAAATTTTATCTTTGCCAAAACTAAGAGAAAATACGGTAGCGCACATTCTAGCTAATTATATTTATGGGGGCCTCCCATGAATTAGCTAGAATTGGAACTATCCTTATTTTCTTGGTATTGATTTATTATTCCGTAATAATAGCTTCCATATGATGGGATATATTTCTGGCATGGTTTTGAGAACCTTTTGTGTGAAGGTAAATTCAAGCACAAGTTTGGTTAAAAAATAAGTTTATGCAGTTGGCTATCTTTCCTTTTTTTTTGTGTGTGAATAAATAGTCATCTAGAACATGGGGGAATTGGTTCATATTCAAACTTTCAAACGTTTAAGTAGTTACTTGGAAGCATATTTGAGTTGGTACTATGGTCTGTTCTACCTTTGACTTTCTTTAACAATTAATTGTAGGTAACTTTGTCCCACACGTAAAGGTAATTACGATTATTTTGCCTTATGGGTTAAGGCTCAAGTAAATGTACTTTTAATTTCATATTCCAGAAAATGTGCTGCCAGGCCAAGCTTAGATTGCGTCCATTGGATAGCCCTAACTCCTAAGTAATTTCTAATCATGGCAATCAAGGTGTCATGCACCAAAAACTTGAACTAATAACTTGTTCTGCAAATGCACTCAAAAGAGTGACGCGTAATACTCAATGAAATGAGCCAAAACTTGGATATCAAAATTTAGATAAAAAAATATATTTAGATGATTTATTGCCATCTGTCGTTATGTATCCTTATGAAAAAGAACTTGTTCAACAAATTCCCTACCACTAGACAAATTCCGAGTGTCATTTAGTTCCAAATAAAAATTAGGATATTCCAGAATTATAATCCTAGAATTATAACCAAGACTATAACCTCGATAACTTATTCCACTACTAATTATATGGGATAAGTAAAATTTTAGTATGCCTCAGACCAAATAGGGGATAAATTTTATCCCAAAATTTATATTGAGATAACTTATCTAACCCATTGAACTAAACCGCCCCTTAACGCTCATCTTTCGTACTTGTTGCAATAGTTTAAAAACAACATGAGATATATATACCGTGCTCGTTTTGGGGAAGGGAAGAACCAAATAAATGGTAAGCCGTAGAAATTGAATGATGACTTACTTCTTTTAAGTATTAGTACTACTTCAATAAATATTTCAAAGCTATGACAAATTCTTTTCTTTCGGTTGTTTGATATTTTGTCCGAGTTTTCAGCTTAACTGTTTGCTTCATACTGGTGTACAAATCGAACCAGAAAATAGCATCAAATCGAAAAATCAAATCAAATCGATTAAAAAATCCGATTAAATTTGGTTTGGTAGTGAGTAAAAACATCCAAACTAAACCGACAAATAAATACATATTTTTTATATATAGTTTTATGACTTTATATAGAATTTTGTTTAAAAAATGACTAGAAATATTTGAAATTCTTTTATGTGATGTAATATTTAATAGATATGAAGTGCTCCATTTTTATTAACTTTAAATAAAATGGATTGTATGATCACTTTTTTATCAAGTGTTATTGAAATGCGTCAATCTCTTTGTTCTTTCATATTCATATGTCAAAATCTATTAAATTCGTATATCTTTTTCGAATTAGAAGTAGTATTTCGATAATTTAAAATTAAATAGAACATAATTTAGGTATCATATTTAATTTATGTTAATTATTAAATTCGGTTAACCTTGAAGTGTACATCAAGAAAAATTTATTGTGAGACGACAAAAAAAATACTATTATATGTTGCTAAGAAAATTTTTTCATAAATATATTTTAATAGATCATATATTTATTAATTTTTTCAATTTTACTATCATGTAACAAAAAAAAAAATCCGAAAACCCGAAAAATCTGACAAAACCGAACCAATCCAAACCGATATAGTTGGTTTGATTTGATTTTGATAGAAAGCGAACCAATCCGGTCTATGTAGACGTTGTTCCAATTGATGTCTGCTTTTCTTGAAAGCTGATACACAATTCAATACTTATACTCTTTATCATAAGAAAAAGAAGCCGAGAATTGTTTATACTAAGAGCCCGTTTGGTCAAGCTGTCAAAATCTGCTTATTTAAAAAAAGTACTTTTTCTCAGAAGTATTTTTTTCGGAAGTATTTTTGAAAAAAAACAGTTTGTGTTTGGCCAATTCATTTAAGAAGTACTTTTTGCCATATTTGGTAAACAAATTATGTTTGGCCAATCTTTCTAAAAAGTACTTTTGAGTGTCAAATTATCAAAAAGGATAGTACCCATGTCTTATAATTATTTTAAAGAGAAAAATAAACTTAAATATTTATCGCAAGAGATTATTATTATTATTTTATTTTATTTAATTAAAATATAAAACATAAAGTAAACAAACATAATAAAGATTTAACTCAAATTTATATTTATAGTTATACTAAAACATATAATATTATTTAGTATAATTACTTATTGTTATGCAATTATTTGAATAATCAAAATACATCATTTAGTATGAATTAGAAGTTTACTCCACAATTTAATATACACGGATAATCCACCATGAAATAATAAATAAAGTCACTCACACATGATACTATTTTTCAATAATTTCATCTCTGCTTCTATCACACAACACCTCCATATTAGTAGAAGATTTGCCTTGCATTTCTAAATGAAAATCAGAAGACCCATCTCCTTCCTCAATCTTTGCAATATTGTCTTCATTAGCTTAATAGTTGAATTCCTTATCGGTAGAAGAATATTGTCGGATGAAATTATATATAGCCATGGTAGTTGTAACTCGATGATTCTGAGTTTCAAACTTGAAATATGGCATTGTGTAATTAATTTTAAAAAGTAACTAATTATTAACAACACACAATATATAATTAAAGTTTTTTTAAAAGAAAACTAAATTAAAAAAGAAACTAATTATTACCTAACCTAGTCAACTTTTTCTTAATTGCCAAGCGGCCTATTGTGGGACTGCCACTTGGCTTAATGTGTATATTTTTTCTTCATCTTTTAATAATATATAGATAGATTATGCGATGAAATTGTAAATTTATTACCTATTTGTAGGTAACTTTTACAAATTAGATTTGATAACTGTTTTAAGGATTCGAGAACTAATAGCCTATAACAGAAGGAATTATAAATGACTATTTGTAGGAAGAGAATTGATAATCCAACGAAGGATGTAGATAATTTGCTTTAATGTGAAAACAGAAGAAGATAATTTGAAACCTTACAGGACATACACCAAAAAAATAATAATCAAAAACAAGAAAAATCAATAAAGAATATAAAAAGTTACAATATGATTCATGTATATGATATCTTTAAATTTAAGAGAATGATAAAAACAAGAAACAAATATTAAAAAAAAAATTTAAATTAGTAAGAGATAATTTGGAAAGTATAAATTTTAAGGTGATGATAGTTTTGTCTTGAATAAATTAATTTCTACTTCTGCTTCTGCTTCTGCTTCTGCTTCTTGGAAGAAGCTAGAGTTTTCTGCTTCTTCCCAAAAGCAGAAAAACTACTTCTGCTGCTGGCCAAAAGTACTTTTTTATTTTGGCCAAACAACTTAAATTTTAAAAAAAAATACTTTTTTGAAAAAAAGTACTTTTAGCCTCCCAGAAGCTTGGCTCCACATAGGCTCTAAAACAAGTTCAAATATTTCAAAATATTAATTTTATACGCACCTTTTGATTCACTTTCATTTATTTTGAAATTCATTCATCTCTTACCTTAATATTTTTTACCAAATAAACTGGGACAACTACTAGGGTCTAGGATTAGAGGTTCATTTTGTTAATTATTAGTTTTAATGATAAAAAATAATATAATCACTTTTGGTGAAGGGACTCAAGGAATACACTAAAGGAACTGGAATAGATCAAGGAAATCAATCAGGATCAAAAGTATAAAAGGAAGATCAGAGATTGACGGAAGAAGTGCAACGCAAAATGAAGATCAGAGAAAGACTGACGGAAGAAATCAATTATGGATTGATAAAAGCTATAACGGAAAAGGAATCAGCAATAAAAAGGGAAGAAGCGCTGAAGATCCGGCAAGAATAATCAATCAGAAGCTATTACTGGAAGGTCACAGATTCACGGGAAACATAATCAGGAAGAATCAATGAATCCAGTGGATATCAAGACTCAGAGATGAAAGGCTCGTCAAAGTCCTCACATCAAGGAAGATTAACGGGAATTAACTTTATTCTTGGAAAAAATCAATATGTGATTCCTTTCAAGGATCAACTCTCTTGGGTTTACAATCTCTCAAGATTCTTGAAGGCCTCTTGAAAAATATATATATACAGTCGTTCTGGACTTCAAGACACATACTTTGATCGAACCATCTATCCTCTTTTTGTTCTACTCCAAACAAGCATTGTAGTTCTTTTAGATCTGCTGTGTAACTAGTGAGAGAAGAAAGAGAGATAATCATTCGTGAGGCATTGTATAAAGAAAAGAAAAGAGACATAGAGACTAAGCAGTTGGTGTAAAGCTACACCATTCCTTTTGTACTCAAGAAAAATCGATCACTGAAAGAGAACACCCTTGCAACCCAAGGGGACTGGACTAGGATTCACATTGAATCTGAATCAGTATAAAAATTCTGGTGTCTTTAATTCCTGCATTTATCATTATCTCGCTCTTATTTCTCGCTAACTAATTGGTAAACTAGTCAACCACTGATAAAACTTTTTAAAATAAGCAATTCACCCTCTCCCCTTGTACTTTCAATTGGTATCAGAGCTAGTCTCACACTTTTTTGCTTAACAACTTGCGAGAAAAGATCATGGCAAATCAAGTTATTGTTTGAGCACTCTTTCAAGAAGGAACATCGCAAGTCAGGCCACCGTATTTCAATGAACAACACTTTTCTCACTAGAAAGTGCGTATGGAAATATATGCAAAGTCATACGATGTCAAAGTTTGGCGAGTTATCAAAAAGGGAAAGTATCCACTACCAGTAGCTGCACAACCACCTGTTGATCCAGAAGATATAATAGATGAATACACAGAAGAGCATATGGTAGTTGTTCAAGTCAATGCTAAAGCAAAAAACCTACTCTATAATGCTATCAATGGAGAAAAATATGAAAAAATATCTAGTTGTGATACATCTAAAGAAATGTGGGATAAACTGGAAGTCACTTATAAATGAAACAACAAAGTGAAAGAATCTCACATTAACATGTTAGTTCATGATTACGAACTCTTCCAGATGAAATAAGGAGAATCCATATAAGAAATGTTTGCAAGGTTTAGAAAAATCATTAGCGATCTAAAAACATTTGGTAAACCATACTCAAGTGGTGATCAAGTTCGAAAAATGCTGAGAAGTCTCCCTACCACCTGTAAGACAAAAGTAGTTGCACTCGAATCACAAGATCTAAGCAAACTATCTTATGATGAACTTCGAGGAGATCTTATAGAATTTGAGAAAACCCATCTCAAGAAAACAAGCCAGGAAGAAAAAAAGAAAATAGTTTCTTTCAAGGCTACAACTGAAAGGACAAAAAATGACATTGATGATGACCCTGAAGCCCTCGAGGAAGAGATTTCCATGGTATCAAGGAACATGGTTGGTTTAATGAGAAGATACAGAAATACGAGAAGAGGAAGGATATCGTCCAGGCGAACCAGGCAATACAATAAATAAGACAAGAATGATGGAAAATGCTACGAGTATGGAAGATACAGACATGTGCAAGCTGAATGTCTAGATCTAAAAAGAAAAGTTACCAAAGGTTTCAACAAGAACAAATCTTTTGGAAGCTGGAGTGATGAAGATAGTTCAGAACCTGAAAAGATAGAAAATATTTGTTTCATGACAATCCTGGAAAACGACATAAACAAACTTTCTGGCTGCTGGACAGATGATGATGCTTCAGACGACGAATGCAAAGATGAAAATGAGAATTGTTTCATGGCACGAGGTGAAACAAGTGAAGTAAGACCCTATAAATGTGAAAGTTGCAATGAATTGCATAATATTCTTGACCTTACTTTAGAAGAGTCTCAAAAGTTGATGAATGAACTAAAGAGGACTGGAAACTCAAGCTTGAAGTATGTGAAATTGAAAAAGTACTTCAAGAGAAATTTCAGGAATTGCAAATGCAACTCAATGGCACGCGCAAATCCACCAGTCATAGTTCTGTCAAGTCCAACCAGGCGACTTACAAGTCAAATAGAAAAAGGACCAACTAGAACAAAGTCCACTAATACTAGTGGAAGATCCAAAATGGATCAGCCTCTGTATGGCACTACTATAATAAAAGTGGACATAAATATTTCTTTTGTCGATTTCGAAAATAAAATGTTTTAGGGTGGATTTGGAAACCCAAATAAAACCCTAATCTTAGTAATACTAACTAACAAGGACCCAAACAAGCTTAGGTACCTAAAAGAAAATAATAATTATGTTTTGCAGGAACACCACAGGAAGAGCCGCAAAGGAAAATGGTACCTAGATAGTGCGTGTTCCAGTCATATGACATGTGACAAAAACCTGTTCAAAGAAGTTACAAAGATAAATGGAGGAAGTGTTAAATTTCGTGATGACTCAAAGAGAAAGATATTTGGCACTGGCACAAATCCATCCAATAACAACTGCGATATCACTGAAGTCTATCTTGTAGACACCCTCAACTACAATCTCCTGAGTATAATCCAACTATGTGATTCAGGGTATGAAGTAAAATTCAAGAAAACATGTTGCGCTATTGAAGATGAGTCAAGTAAAATAATCCTTCCAGGAAAAAGGTATGTAAATGCCTATATTCTTGATGGTTTTTAAAATATAGATGGTCATATTTTCTTAACATCCATATCTGATGATCCATGGTTATGACATAAGAAACTTGATCATGCAAGCCTGCATGTTATAGATAAACTTCCAAACATGATTTAGTTATTGGTCTTCCCCAACTCAATTTATCTAGAAATCATGTGTGTGATGCATGTCAGATTGGTAAACAAACGAAGAACTCTTTCAAAATCAAAGACATTGTGTCCATATCTAAGCCTTTACATTTGCTTCATATGAATATGTTTGGACCTATTAGAACTTCTAGCATAGGAGGAAAACGATATGACTTTGTTATTGTTGATGACTACTTACGTTTTACATGGATAATTTTTCTATCTCACAAAGATGAAGCTTTGAAATATTTTGAGATATTCTGTAAAATAGTTGAACAAGAGAAGGAATATCTTATTACAACCATTCAAAGTGATCATGGAGGAGAATTTGAAATCAGAGCATTCGAAGATTTCTACAATGATCAAGGATACACCCACAACTTCTCAGCCGCAAGATCACCTCAACAGAATGGGGTACTAGAGTGGAAAAATAGAACTCTACAAGATATGGCTAAAACTATGATACTAGAATATTCATTGCCAAATCACTTCTGGGCAGAAGCAGTAAGCACAACTTGCCACATTCTCAACAAATGTCTCATAAGGCCTATCTTGAAGAAAACTCCATATGAATTGTGGAAGTGTAAACGACCCAACATAAGTTATTTTCACACCTTTGGAAGCAAGTGTTTCATCCAAAACAATGGTAAGGAAAATCTTGAAAAATTTGATCCAAGAAGTGATGAAGGTATTTTTCTAGGTTATTCCATAAACAATAGATCGTTTGAGTCTATAAATGCACTTTATCTGTAGAAGAATTAGTACATGTAATATTTGATGAAATAACACATCGGCCAAGAAAGGAATTATTGCAGGTGATGAAGATCAAAATCAAGAAATAACTCAACCAAGAAATCAAGAGTCGACTAACAAGTAGACGATGTCACATAGTCGATTGAAAGAGATTAGCAACAGTCAACCAGAATCACGGAAAGAGTCGACTACTCCTACGAGCATAACGCGTCCAAATGAATGGAGGAGTGAACCAGAATATTCTCAAAAGTTTATCATAGAAGACCTAAGTGAAGGAATGAAAACCAGGGGAGCCAACAAGAAGAAGGCAAATATAACATTTATCTCCCAGATTGAACCAAAGAAGATAGATGAGGCTCTTAAAGACTCAAGCTGGGTACAAGCAATGTAGGAAGAACTGGATCAATTTGATAAAAACCAAGTGTGGAAACTACTGCCTAGGCCTGCAAACGCTACTGTAATTGGAACTAAATGGGTTTTCAGAAATAAGCTCAATGAGGATGGAAAGGTTATAAGAAACAAAGCCAGATTAGCAGCTCAAGGGTACTCACAACAGGAGGGAGTTCGACTATGATGAAACCTCCAGTAGCTCGACTAGAGTCAATACAAATTCTTCTTGCATACGCATCCTTCAAGAAATTTAGGCTTTTTCAGATGGATTTCAAGATTAAATGGTTTCATTGAGGAGGAAATATATGTGAAACAACCTCCTGGATTTGAAGACTCAAAATTCCATTATCATATGTATAAGTTGACCAAGGCACTGTACGGACTTAAACAAGCTCCAAGAGCATGGTACGAAATACTTAGCTCATTTTTACTTGATAATGGGTTTATAAGAGGTAAAGTATACACTACAATATTCAACAAAAAATCATCAGAAGGTAACCTTATTATTCAAGTTTATGTTGATGATATCAATTTTGGTAGTGCTAACCCTCTGTTGTGCAAGGAATTTGCAACTCTTATGCAAAGTAAATTTGAAATGAGTATGATGGGAGAGCTCACATTTTTCCTTGGACTTCAAATCCAACAATCTGAAAAAGGAACTTTCATATGCCAGAGGAAATATAAAAATGAGCTAATTCAGAAGTTTGGCATGAGCAATGCTAAAGCTATTGGCACACCAATGAGCGCGTCAACAAAATCTTGATAAAGATGAAAATGGAAATCCTGTTGATAAAACTAAATATCATAGAGTGATTGGTTCCTTACTTTACCTTACTGTCAGTCGACCATATATTATGTTCAGTGTCTGTAAATGTGTCAGATTTCAGTCAGCTCCTACGGAATCACATTTGACTGCAGTGAAGAGAATTATTCTTTATCTCATTATAATTGTTTCTCATGGACTATGGTATCCATGCTCTAAAAATTTTAAATTTGAAGGTTTTCTCATATGCTAATCTTGCAGGTGATAAGGAAGAGAGAAAGAGCACCAGTGAAACATGTCAATTACTGGGAAAATCCTTGATATCCTTGAATAGTAAAAAATAGGGATATGTTGCACTATCCACTACGGAGGCTGAATACATTGCAATCGGACAATGTTATGCACAGTTATTATGGATGTCTCATCAATTAGGTGACTATGAACTATCTTTTAAACCTATTCCAATATTTTGTGATAATTCTAGTGCCATATATCTTTCAAAGAATCATGTGCATCACTCTAGGGCTAATCATATAGACATCAAACATCATTTCATTAGAGATCATGTTTTCAAAGGAGATATAGAATTATCTTTTGTTGGCACTACTGATCAATTAGCTGATATTTTCACCAAGCCTTTACTTGGAGATATGTTTTACCTCTTAAGAGATCTACTTGGTATTATTTCTCTTAATCATAAAAATTAGGACCTATTTGACATTTTTAAATTCTTGCATGCTTAATGTTTAAATTTTATTTGTTTGCTTGTACTCATTTATGTACCGCCTCCGTTTTTCCTCTCCTTTCCCATCAATCACAACTTTCAATAAATGAAAACCAATCATCCTGACCCTTTACTGACACCCTTTCCTTTATTGTACTCAACCGTCAAAACTTTCGCCTTTTTAATTTCTGAACCCCTCTTCTCTGACCCCCATCGTTTCCATCACTCAGAAACCCTCTTCAAAAACCCTTCAAACTTCTTCCAAACAGTTTCTCCCATGGATAAACACTCCAAAACTCCTTCTGCCTCTACAATAAAAAGTACTCATTCCAGAGGAAAATTCTTTTCTCAGCCTCCAGAATCCGTAGACCTAGGTTCTGACCACTCCGAAGGATTTGCCTTTTCTCAGGCAGAACCTTCAGATCACTCTCACTTAGGAGAAAAATCCCTAGGAAAAAGGACAATGGAAGACCCCCCTGAATCTCTTACCCCTAATAAATCCAAAATAGACCTTTCAAGCTCCCTAGAGTCAAACCTTAATTTCTGGGATACCCCAAACATGGATTTCTTCATTTACCTAAAAGATATGCCCATTGCCCATGGCAGAGTAGTTGACCTTGACGTCATGGGAACCCTCAATTGTAAGGTAAATGATCTTTTTATTTTTCAGGGTTGGTCAAAATTCCTCTCTTTACCCCCTCCCAAAGTCTTTGAACCCTTAGTGAGAATGTTTTATGCAAATCTTCTCTCTAATAAGCCTGATAAGCTTGAATCCTTAGTTCTGAGTAAACAAATTGTTCTTGATTGTGCCATGTTCGATTCATTTTTCCTGTGTAAGTGCTCTGGTTTTCCAATGCTTTTTTAAAAATACTTGGCTTGATGATTTTGAAATTTCTTTTGATCAAGCAAAATGTTGTATTGCTGAGTGCCCTCTGATTTCCTCCCTAACCAGTTAGGTCCCAGTGATGTTAGCTTTGAAACCCGAGTTTTAGTCCATATTGTTGCAACTCCTCTTCTTTCTTGCACTGGATCATTCTCCACCTTCTCTCAAAGAGATACCTTTCTTATATACTGTCTTGTGACTAAACTCAAGATCAAGTTATCCTCCTGGGTCATAAATTTCATGATAGAAAGTGATGTGATCCCAGCAGTATGCCCTATGGTATGGCTATCACTCACACCTTAGAAGCCCACAACATCTCTATATCAGAATACCCATTTGTCACTGTTTCAAAATCCTACAATTCTAGGGCGTTTGCAAGTATGAGGTATGTGCGTGTACATGTCTCTTGGGTGAAGAAGCAGGATGGTGAAGTCAAAAATGTTCAACCTGACTCCAAGATCAAAGCCTCAATCTCCAATCACAGTGTAAGTGATCCTGATCTCACCGAGAAACTGACTGCCATTGACAACAAGTTGACCAACATCCAAGATCTCCTTCCTACCACTCAGTCCACTGTTGGTGACATCCACACAATTTCGAAGGAAATAGGGTCGTTTGTTTCAAAGATAAGGGTCAAAATTCTAAGACTTGGAGAAAACACAGTCAAAGCTTTCAAGGAAGTGCATGACAGGATTGCTAGAGTCACCGTTTCTGCCAATGCAAGCTTTGACCGTCTAAAGGAGGCCATTTGAAATACTTTTACCTATTTCTTGTGTCGCTAGCTGTGGAAATCTCAAACAATCTCTTTTATGTTTTGTTGTTTTAGGACTGGATAACCAGTCGCCTGGATGTTTTTTTTCTTTTCTTTTGCTATGACTCTGCATGTCGATCATGCTAACTTTAGTATATGTAGTACTTAACTAGCATGCGGTTATAATTACATTGCATGTTTTAGTCTGTGTTATCCCCTCTTTGCTGATGTCAAAAAGGGAGAGAAAGATATAATTCTGCAGGTACAAAAAGCACGTGGCTACAGGAGTTAAGTCGACTAAAAGAAGGTTACAGGAGTGGAGTCGACTAAAAGAAGGTTACATGAGTCGACTAAAAGAAGTATGACAACACTTATTGAGGGGGATTCAACTATACTCATTGAAGTATGCCAACACTTATTGAGGGGGAGTCAACTACAGGGAAGTCAACTGGTGTTTACATATATTATTTTTTGTCATCATAAAAAAGAGGGAGATTGTTAATTATTAGTTTTAATGATAAGAAAATAATATAATCACTTTTGGTGTAAGGACTCAAGGAACTGGAATAGATCAAGGAAATCAATCAGGATCAAAAGTGCAAAAGGAAGATCAGATATTGACGGAAGAAGTGCAACGCAAAAGGAAGATCAAAGAAAGACTGACATAAGAAATCAATCAGAGATTGATAGAAGCTATCAAGGAAAAGGAATCAACGATAAAAAGGGAAGAAGCGCTGAAGATCCGACAAGAATAATCAATCAGAAGCTATTACTGGAAGGTCCCAGATTCAAGGGAAACATAAGCACGAAAAATCAATGAATCCAGCGGATATCAAGACTCAGAGATGGAAGGCTTGTCAAAGTCCACACGTCAAGGAATATTAACGGGAATTAACTTTATACTTGAAAATAATCAATTTGCGATTCCTTTCAAGGATTAACTCTCTTGGGTTGCAATTTCTCAAGATTCTTGAAGGCCTCTTGGAAAATATATATACAGTCGTTCTGGACTTGAAGACACATACTTTGATCGAACCATCTACCCTCTTTTGTTCTACTCCAAACAAGCATTGTAGTTATTTTAGATCTGCTGTGTAACTAGTGAGAGAAGAAAGAGAGATAATCACCGGTGAGGCATTATATCAGGAAAAGAAAAGAGACATAGATACTAAGCAGTTGATATAAGCTACACCGTTCCTTCTGTACTCAAGAAACATCATTCACTGAAAGAGAACACCCTTACAACCCAAGGGGACTGGACTAGGATTCACATTGAATCCGAACCAGTATAAAAATTCTGGTATTTTTAATTCATACATTTTAATTCTGTATTATTATTATCTCACTCTTATTTCTAGTCGATTAATTGGTAAACTAGTCAACTACTAATAAAAAATTTTAAAATAAGCAATTCACCCCCTCTTGTACTTTCACCGTTGATAGAAAACGGAGTGTTACAGATGTACTAATTTCTGAATTTCGTCTAGTTATAGAGTTGAGTAGTAAAAATGAGATACCCTTGGACTTGAACAAATGAGAAAAATGACCTTTTCTCTATTTTCACTTTCGCTCGTTCAACCATCCTATGTTTTTATCACAACCAAACCAAACATGACGTAAGATGGTTCAAGGGTGAGTTAAGTAAGCTTACAAGTTATAGGAAAAATATTGTTTCCTCCCTTTTAATCTGTTTGTCCTAATTTAACTTGATAAAAAAATTGATAAAGAGAGAAAGACTTTTAAAATTAGGGATCTAAATATATCATAACATTTGTTTGACTATAAAGTTTTTGAAATTATGATCTTAAACAAGTCATAACATTTACATAACTATAATTGTTTTATATTAAAGAAATATAAGAACGTAGGAATATTTTTGGAACGAGCTAATAAAAAAATATACTTCCTCTCACTGTTATGGGTACAGTAAAATGATTTGGATCCCTTCACAAATAAAAAACTTTGAAATTTTATTCTTTAACATGTTTATACTAATATGTGTTATATTAGTGAATTTCGAATGCTTGAATTTCTTAGTTAAAAAAAAAAAACCTAGTACGAAGAGGAACAGTTTTCTGGAGATGCGGTAGCTTCTTCTCCCCTCAAGCAAGCAATCTTTGCGTATTGTGTAAAACCAAAAGGAAAGAAATGAAAACAAAACATTTTTCTTTCGGATCGATCAATACGCGGTGTACGACGTTGTTGACCAAACTTGGTTAAATGATAAAATCACATTTTTCAATCATCCCTCCCCGTTGAACTTTTCTTAATCCGCATCCGCGTTTTCCCAAAGTTGGACAACAGTCAACACGTCCAACTTTCTTGTAACCACAAACTAATACTACTATTAGAAAAAAAATTAGATTTAGAAGCAGAAAATATTGGGCAAAGTGTACCAATAGTCACTTTTAATTCTACTGTTTAAAATATATTCATAAATTATGATGTATTTAAAAATTAGTTAATTCATTCAAGTTTTGGGACTAAATATTTTAGTTTCGAATTCAGGTGCTAATTTGAAATTCAGAACTAAGTATTCTGAATAATTCTGAATTTCTAAATTAATTTATAATTTAGGATATAAAATTCGAACTTTAGGATACGATGTCGTGATATTCAAACTTCAGAAATATTTAAGAAAAAAAAAATGAAACAAAATTAGAAATAAAAATCAAGCCGTTTTTTCCGGCCAAAGTGTACATAAATGCGACTAGGAAATTAAAAAGGAATCTGAGATGTGAAAGGACCTGGGCGGTGCACGTTCTGCCCCCACTTCACAAATTTTAGTTTAGTATACAAAGACAACTGGTACTTTAATTTTCTTTTCCTTTACTCCCGTATATATATAACAGCTGTCCCCTCCCCTGTCTTGTTTTTCCAAAAGGTTCGGTCTTTGATGTGATTTAGAGAAAATAATACTAATATATATAGACTATTGCAATTTAAGCAAAATACGAGAAAACTTTTTATTATACTGAAAAATAATTATGACTTTTTTCCAATTAGTGTATCTGTTCATAATGACTTTGTTTACTGTCCAACCCATAATCCCATGACATTCACACCATATCACGTTACATTATTATTTTTTGACCAAAAAATACGAGGTCTTTTGTTAAACGGGTTAAATGAGAAAATAGGGAATAAATTCTAGTTAAGAGTAATTGATTCTAGATCTGAGATGAATAATATGAATAGAGAGACATAATTGAGCACGAATGTTGATAGAGGTTATGACCAGATTTAATAATGCGGAAATAAATTTTTCATTGAACAATTTTAAATGATAACAAGATGTAATTAGAGGATCAGATTCGCCCCTTCCTCTATAAGGTGGATTTCCTTTTTTTAATAGGATGAACGAAAAAACAAATATAAGAATCTTAGGACTATTCTTGCACTTGGTGGAAGATTCCGAATGATCCATCGTCAGATCCTCTCTGAGAAATGTTTCTCCCTCCTTTTGCTCGAGAGAGCCCCCCTTCTTTCTTCCTTTTCCTCCGCATATATACCCCCCAGTATTATCTATTTTCTGATAGTTTTCGACCTGTGTACCTTGACTGGTCGTAAGCATTTCGGGTCGGCCCCCCTAAACGTCATGGCAAGCGGTACGCTGTGAGAACTGTCCGACAATCTGACCTCGGACTGGCTGTGACGCTCGTCATTAAGGCGTCTTGGGCGTACAATCATATCTTAATGACTTTGTTGCTCCCTTCGAGATCATCTTTACGTGGTCAGATTTTGACCCATACAGTTAGTCCCTCCGCCTGTCAGGGTCGCCTTTGGGCGAGCGTGGCAGGCGGACTTCGTAAGTTTGAGCACGAAACTTGAACGTTTGATCGGCTTCAGGCGAGCACAACGGCCAGATCTCGTCATGTTGAAAATAGAAGTCTAAGCATTTGGTCGCCTTTAAGCTTGCATAACGGGCATACCTCGTAACTTTAAACACTCGGGATTTTGAGCGTTTTGAAGGATAGGTGAACCTTTACCGGTGAGGCGAATATGTGACATTTCGAGTGAACCGTCAGACCTGTATGTTAGTTAAAATGACATTAAATCCGTCAGGTGTCATTATAACACATGTTCGCTTGGCGTCGCATCGTTTCCTGTGCTATTCCCGTTACTTTTCGAAAAAGGAAAAGGACGTGTTTCATTTCCCAACTGGTGCGTTTGTGTCTTTATAAATAGTGGAGCTTTTCATTCGAGTGTGGCATCTCCTAAATTGTTCTCAAGAAAAAACCTTGCAATCGTTTACTTCTCTCTCTCAGTTCGTATTTCTTTTTTCTTTTTTTGTCTTCAATTCATGTGACCATTACCTTCCTTTCGGCGTACTTGTGATTTGTACAATCATTTTAAGTGATAGCTAGTACTTCTTCCAACCCCGATCGAGTTGCTGATGCTCCGACACCGGTGGACATTGCGCCTCTCACTGAGTAGGAGGCCGGTCTGGCAGAGGATGAAAGTCTTCCGACGGTAGACGAGGTTGTGCCCCGCCCGAGGAAGCCAAAGACTGACTTCAATAATGTCGCCGAAGAGGAGCCTGTACCCGTGCTTTCTACAATGGATGTTGCGGCGTTTAAAATCAAATGGGGCATTCCTAAACATATCGAGCTCGTCCCGGCGGGAGGTGATATAGTTCACATACACCGTCCGGGATACTGCGCGTTCTACACGTATCCTTTTATTATTGGATATACGCTTCCCCTTCCATCACTAGCGGTGGACTTCTGCCGCTATTACGAGGTGTGCCCGACCCAACTCACCCCATACATATATAAACTCTTTCTGATGCTCATCGAGTATGCGAGGTTGGCCGACCACGGGGTCTCTCTTCGACATTTGCTACATCTCTTCGTACCCAATTTTCAGAGGGGCACTGTTGATACCCAATTTTTCCTCAAATTATTTTTAAATTTGCATATATACCTCAAAATCAAGTTCCATAACAATTGGTATTTTTCCATAATTTTCTCATATTTTTATAAATATTTCTAATTTATCGAGTATTTTTATCTCTAATAATTAATTGTAAATTGCATTACAAATGATTTCAAAGACATCTCTTGACTTAATACATTATTTTTGGCCTTGTTAAATCAAATTATTTCACAATCAGACAAATTGGCACCTTTTGGCTATAATTACAATAATTTTACAATTATAGCCTAACCATATAATTTTATGCTATTTCTATCCAATAATTGGTCATTTACATTTTTAAATACTGATTAACCATTTTTTATTTTTATTTCTTAATCACCAATTTCATTCTTCTGATTATTAGTTATTTTAACTAATTTTAATTAAGTATTTAACATTTTAATTGAGTATTTAACAGCTAGCCACATTTTATTTAAATTCTAGACCCCAATTAAACCCAAACTCATCCAATTAAACTAGCCGAAAACACCCCAGCCCAGACCATATCCTACCCGGCCCAACCCCAAACCAATCTGAGCCGTTGATCAAAATAGATCAACAACCCATATTTCTATTACCTTAATTAAATCCTAATGACTACCCCCTCATTTCATTTCCCCCCTCTCATTTTCTCTTAACCGGTCTCTCTACCTCCATCTCTCTCTCTCTCTGTCTCTAGTATCTTCTAGAGATTTCTAGTCTCTTCTTCTCCGATGAAGATGGCTCGTCTTCTCCGGCTACCTCTCTTGCCGGAAACTATGGGTCCTCACTCCTCTTAGCTTCATGGCTCCCTCCTACACCGGGTATCACTGTCTGGAGGTCCTTAGGAGATCCTGAAGCGGTTCACCTCACCCCATGACTGTTCATGCCTTCTCAGGCCACCCTTGGTCTGTCCGAGTAAGATCTTCCCATCTCCGGCCAAAACCTATGGTTTCTGAGCCGATTTTCTCTCTTTTTGTGTTATCTCACTGAAACCCTAACTGTTGGCTCTCGATTTCTTAAGATATATGACAGATCTGGATGTATTCTGAGTTATTTTTGCTACTTTCTTTAAAGATTCCGAGTTTTCTTTAAAAATGACTCTTAATCTTCAAGCTAGGGTTTCTTAACACCTTTCTGAAAAACAAAAGAATGATCTTCTTTCTGTTTTAAGTATTAATCTATAATTTCTACTATATTTGCACGCTCTATTTGTGTTTTTCCTTCATCTGACTTACTATGTTGGAAACCCTAAGTGGCTTTGCCTTAATCTTTGGATTCTGAGTCTGTTTTGATGATTTTGTTCGTTTAATCTGTATGTATACATGTTTCCCACGAATGTTTTGAACTTTTCTGTGACTTTACCATATTTTGTTCATTAGGGTTTCTGATCTTTGTGTCCTCTATTCGTATCATGTTTACTCCGTTATTTCCTTTAATCACTTTACTATGTTCTAACTTAAATCCCTGATTTATGTGATTCCCTTACCCTACTTTGCTTATTCTTGCTTATGCTATGTTTGCTCCGTTCAGTTGCAATACTTTCCTTTGGTTAATATTGACTTCTAACGGAATCCCTGATTCCCTGTGATTGGTACCCTTTATTCTCGACTGATTTCAATCTTTAAAATATTCTCTTGCCTTATTTTTGGTTAATTATAATGTCAACTGATTCTCGACATCTGTTTCCTTAATTAGGACTCTATGAACCTAACCTAATTACTAGCTCTATACTTACACTATTTTGAAGTATTTCCTTATTTGTTATGTTCCAATCATATGTTGGTTTGCTTCCTTATTGGTTACCTGTTCTTACCATTTGAAAATTAACCCCTTAATTAGAGGAAGTACTTAAACTGATTGATTCTGATTCCTTTAATTGCTGCTTGACTTTGGCTTGCACCTTGTTTACTACTTTTTTCAAAGCTATATATACCCAGGCCTCTTATTTTCCAGACACGAATTGATCTGTTCAAATCTCTCTCACACAATTAAAAAAAAATATCTATGCTCTCTCTCTCTCTCTCTCTCTCTCTCTCTTCTGTGCTAGTTACTGCTATTCTAAGTTAGCCGACTGCAAGCCAAGGCTAACTATTGTGCATCTCCTACTTCCTGTTTGTGTTACTGCTTTCTTCACCTCACTGGTATGTTCTAATTTAGATTTCAGTCCTCAAACTAACATGTTTCTATTACTGTTGTAATTTAGTATGTTTCTAATTTGCCTTTACTTATTATTCAACATGTATATAGGATCCTGAACTCCATTCACATGTTAAGTTAGGCTTTACTTGTTTATGACCAGCATGTTTCTATATACTTAGCACCTGTTTATTACGTGAATCTCCATGCATATGACCGGTACATTAGTTTAATTATGGTCTTAGTTTGGTGTTAATCTAACCTAGTACTTTACTGTACCCCTAATCCTCTAAACCCTTAGGCTATTCTGATTGCATGCCTATATGTGTGTCTTCCTGCTACATGTTTGCCCTCACATGCTCTGTATTTGTCCCTCAAATCCCATTACCCCTGTTTGTGATTGTTGGACTATCCCTGGTCCTTTGTGTGATGTTGAACTTCTATTCCAATCAAATTCCCCTCTTCAAAACTGTTTTCTTACTTACCCTTTCTCAAAACTGTTTTCTTACTTAAACCTTTTAAAAATAAAAAAGCACTCTCACATATACTCTTAGAAGTCTAGGTTCTGCCCCTT